>JAOXYM010000004.1:24775518-24788895 GCA_028567055.1 Leptatherina wallacei | reverse complement strand
CGGAGGAGGGGGGAACTGCAATTTTTGGCACTTCCGCATAGGCTTCATTTTTTCGAACGGCAGGTTGCCCCTTGGTGTAGACGCCCAAACAGGAGGAGAAAATGACAGAGCAGTGCTGTCATGCCCAACCATTTGAAGAACAGATTAGAAATCTGGCATGTTAATGGACCACCTAAAATACCCTGTGTGATGAGGGAAGGAACCCGATGAGTTCCTGTTTGTCATCACAAGGTCAAAATCCATACTAAAGAGCTTCCTCTTAAATAAACTCTTGGCTAATCAATGGCACCACAGGGAGTTGGGAAGGCAGATTGTAACTGGTGACTTCCTGCTTATCGGCTCAAATGAAATAAGCTTTAACTGTATGTTTTATGTCTCTCTAGGCAACGTGAAGCGGATAAATCTTTTGGCACGACAATGTGGGCTACAAAAAATAAAAATGTGATTGTTATTATGTTTTTATAAGAAGGTTTGCAGAAATTCAAACAGCTGTCAGTGACTCGTCGGTGTGAAGATAGAAGGGCAGTAACCTTCCTGCTTCCCTGCAGCATGGAGACCTGCTGGTTCACCGTCACAGACAGCATGACAAAGATAAAACTTCCTTATCTTAGACTCAGATAAAGCTCTGTTCTCTGATGCCAGTGACAGGGGTTTAAATGTGTCTGATTACAACTTCATTAACATTGATATTTCTCTCTTAGCCCCCAGCTATATAAAGACCTATCTTTATTTTGGTTTTATGTCCCAGTGTGGTTTGGTCTAACGACCATTATTATTAGTAGAAATGTTCAAATACGAAGTTTCTCTGAAAACTGCAGATTAAACTAAATATTGAACTTGACATTTTACATTTGTAGTCATAAAAAGATCAAATAATTTCATACTTTACAGTTTATCTTTTGTACTTTTTCATTGACAAGGCTCCACAGAGAGTCCCTCGGTGGTCATAACGCGTGGCATGGCCAACCCATTCTGTTCACTGGCTTTCGGGGGGGATTTCTCCTTCACACTGGAGTCTCTTTGGACCCACTTTGTTTTCTCTCTTTTTTTTTTACTTTTTCTTCCATTTAGTATTTAAGGGTTTCAATGAAGCAGCTGTTGGAGAAGTTGTGAGTTTCACTTGTTCTCATTGTTTGGGTTAATTTGAAGTAATGGCTATTTGAGCAGACTTCGATGCCAGCAACTTCCTGAGATGAGACATGTCGAGCCATATGGCCGCAGTGCTTTTTCCCTGTCGCTGTTAGCCCTGTATCACGTCCACCATCTGTGGATGTGTATGTGTGTGACTGGCTGTTTGGCTTTAATGTTTTTTCCATCTGTTGCTTTATCCCTGAACAAGCCTATGAGCTGTACTTCTCTGTCCTGGGGTGTGCATCTTGACTTTATGTCTATATATTGAGACAGTTGAGACAACCATATCAATTCATTTTCATTTTTATAAAATATTACTGGCAGATTTTGGGTGCAGTCTTAGTTACTTTGATCTGTTGAAACATGGTTATGTGGTTTATTTTAGCCAAAATGGGAGCCAAGCGAGAAGTTTTCAGTCCTGTCTATTGTTAGAAATAGTTAAGAAATAGCTTAATTTCAAAAAAATTTGTGGAGAGGTGCAGTAAAGGAGGAAATATCACATTTTGATGCCAATCCTGATCACTGTCTTGAAAATTTGATAAAATTTGATTACAACTTATTTGGCATTGATGCCAAATAAGTTGTAATAAAAAAAAAAAACAGCTAAAAATATAATATTGTACTATCTTTAATGCAGTTTTACTCTTGAAATTTTATTACCGGTGTTGAAACAGTGGCTTGCACTATGTGTATGCTATACGGTGCCACATTCCAGTGAGGCGCAAATTACAGCGATATCGTCATCAGGGAGCATGCATGTGACTCTCTGCAAAACAACTGTGTAGGCAGCAATTTGTTATAACTCTGAATTTTTCACAGTCTTGAATTTTTGTACAGCATAGTTGCTGTGCATGCATCTTTTGGCAGATGCTGGCTACAGGAAGGTATTCACTGTTGTGAAAGCTATCGTAGCATTTCTAAATTGATCATCTTTCCAGGTTATGTTTATTCTTCTACCTGGGACAAAAAAGGGAATATCAGCAACACGAAGGAGGATTAGTTTCAACTTTATAATGGTATAATTAGAGGTAATTCATTTCATATTGGCAATAATAACACGTAATATAATATCTTAACTTCTAGTATATCATACATTTGTACAATTCTTTAATTCAGATTTTACAAGAAAACAATTTAACAGATTTTTACATCATTACTTCAATATCATGTTATTATTATAACATACCTATGTCATATCGCTCAATGTCTTTTACCTTTCCTTTTTTGTTTTGTTTGTCTGTCAGATTTTTTCCCCCTGCATGCACATACAACCTGTCCATGAAGACACATTTCCCGTGCATGCTGGTCTTGGTTTGCAGCCATTTCGAGTTGCAATCTTAAACATTGTGAAGTCATATCACAGATTTTACATTAAAGCTTAAGCACACTGACACAAAGATGTTAAGATTCAGATTTAAAAAGTCTTTGTATATTTAAAGATTAATGCAAAAACTGTGATTTGACCATGTATTTTATGCATGCCAGTTTCTTTTGCGATAGTATTTTTTATTTATTTGTTTCCTGAACAGTCTCTTGAAACATTTGGCTTAACTTGGCAGCGGTGTTCCACCACCTGTTGCAGAGCTGGAATTTGATGATTTGTTTTGGAGGATGCAATTTTTTGGCATCATAAAATGCAATTTTTCATCTGCTTTACAGATTCCATAATATCAATTAGATAGATCCGGAAATATTAAGACCAGCCTTAGTTGTACTCAGTACAATTTATTAAGAATGATGGGGGATGAGAATAGAGCTGCATTGCCATTGGTTAGAAGTCAGTGAGCGGGATGTCATAGCTGGGTGTGATTCTGTAAGCACGACAGCAGTGACAGATGGTAAAAAGCAATGCTTGCCTTGGACAGAGATGGAGGAGAGTGGGAATGAAGTAAGACCAGTGGAGGGGGGGGTTCAAAGGAAGAGGGAAGCAGGCAGTAACTGAGGGAGGGGTGTGGGAATCATTGCTACGTAACCTGGTGCACTAATATAGCTCTGATGTTGCTGACCACAGGGAAGACTTCAGTTAGATGTTCCTTGCTCTATCCTGCAGCCATGAACAGAGCTAATCCATAAGTCTGTGCAAATGATGACTGTCTGTTTTATGCATTTATATCTGGAAACTCAGAATTTCATAGAAAATCAGTCAGGCTCTAAATGTGCCACTGCGCAGCAGACGCCACAAAAAAAGAAATTTGCTGTCCACACCAGGGCGGCAGCTATAAATAACAAATTCAGAGCTGGAGAAGAAAAAAAAAAAAGAGAGTTGGTCAAGCTCAGTTGTCAAAGCCGACACAATCCTCCCCCACTTCTCATATTACTTCACCTCTGAGTCTTGTGACGGCTCCTGCACTTGAATTCCCACCTTTCAAATATTTCCCTGATCCACTGTGGAGCGCATAAACTTGCCAGGGAAAATCTTACTTTATGTGGACTCATTTTTCTTTTATGTTCTCCATCAGTCTTTTGGCTGGCACAAGGCCTTTTTTTTTCTTGTTTAGCTGTAGCTGCTGTTTGTGAGGTCACCATCCTCCTTTTTGCCAGTAGCAGCTCTGACCAGTCAGAATGATCTCTGATGTCACTGTGCAAAGTCCAAACAAGCTGTGCAGAAGCTCAGCACCCAGTTTGACACCCGGTGTCAGCAGATCCCAATCATCCCAGGTAACTGAGGGGCTGTTCTTAGCTCTTGTCAGCACACATGCATCAAAAATGTAAAAACAAAAAAAAACTACTGCAGGGGGAGAATTTTAGGGTTTATATGACAGTAATAGTTTTATTTCTTGGTGGATGTCTCAAACAGGTGTTGCTCTAAAATCCTCAGTGTATCAGCAGAACTTAAAAGAGAAATCACGGTTTTCCTGCCTGGGGATGTATTTGCTCTTAAAAGACACATTTGGGAGGCAGATGTCAAGTCAGAAGTTTCCTTTAGACTTGTGTGTTTCCTTGTGACCCCAATATCCCATGGCACGAAATCCTGTTTGTTCAAACCAAAATCACCTGCAGCTCCATGTGAGAAAAAAATGGGGAGAAATATTTTCCCAGTCTAAGTGTTTTTGAGTTCAGTTGCAAGTCTCTGGGTTCAACATGTCTTTGCATGTGACTCAGTGACTTTTATGTCAGACTTGAGAACTAATATCTCTATCTGACAGCAAGAGGCCAAGCCTGGCCACATACGATTTTAGTTACCCCACAAGCTTAAGTTTATCTTTTGATATTACTTCATAAAACCTGTGACTCAACCCCAACATAAATCTGACAACTTTACAAGCATCATCAGAGAAATTGTGGTGTGAATCAAAGTGATGGGGTGGCCTTTTGGGGGGGTCGTGAGGAGCTAGATCCTGTGTCTCTGGGGCCAAGATACCTCACCCGTTGCTATGGCGCCATAAATCAAGAACTGCCCTCTTTGCAACTGTGCCAAATGTGGAGCAAGGGAAGCTGAGCCTGCTTCCTGACCCATACCCCGCCCCAAGAAACCGTCTCTCATAGCTTGATGGGGACTATGTGTTGACTATGCAGGCCGCGGCTATGTGTCTCATTTGTTGAAAAGTTAAATTAAGGCTCTGGAATGTCAGTAAGTGTTGATACCTTATTAGGGTATCAACAGTAACGCTTGGATAGTCTCCTCTTGATTAGCTCCATGCATTATTGAATGATTTTATGTATCTTTCCACATCCTGTGCATTCTAAATCCATATAAGGAAACAGAAAAAGGGTATTTCTAAAGCAATTTCATCCATTTTCTGAAAGCTCCTACGTCACTAAAATAACATTTCATTATGAGTCACACTATGTAAATCACTGTCTGCAAATGTAAACATTGCAACATTCATTGTAAGTGGCTGCACAAGGCCTGCGGATGGAAATGAGCAGAGTGCCCTCACATGGCAGGCTGATAAAGCCCACCAGACCTCCTGGGGTCAGTTATGTGGCACCACCTAGTGGCCAGCAACAACAAGAAAACATCATTTTAGATTAATTTAAGATGGTGAGACATACATTGTGGGGACACTTTTTGGAGACAAATGAGTCCACATAATTCATTAGAATTTAAAGTGAAGTCTGAGTTATAGGTAAGGGTAGGGTTCAGGGTTAGGCAGCTTGTGAGTGGAGTTAATATAAGGGCTTAGGGTAGGGCTAATCAGTTTGGGCATACGAGGGCCGTTGTCCTGCAGGTTTTCAGTGTATCCCTGCTTCAACACACCTGCAAGCCCTTGAAGCCATAACTTATGTTTCATAAGACAAATAATCCTTAACTCCGGTAGAAAGTGGTAGAAAATAGCACATTTGCTAAACTTTGAAAAAAATAAATTCAAGGGAAATGTTAAAGTGGTATTTGTAAAACTTCATAGAACCAGGGAAGAAACAAGCTGAAAAGCTTTAGGTGTATACTGGGGACTTTTCTGCATCTAAGATTTCTAGCTTTTAATCCGTATCCAGATGTAGTTTGGAAAGAAAAGCTCCCACACCCACTCACCAACACCTGCTTGCACTTGCAGCTGCTCAACAAGGCAGGATGGCAATAAATGTTGTTCTTAAGTAAAACCCAAAAAACTAAAGAATACATGCACATAATGTGGAATTGGGTGGGGGTGGGGGGGTCCATTTCTTTAATTGTTCTGCAATAGTTTATGATCATTTAAAAGGATATCCTCAGACATGCAGTTAAAAGTTGGTTGTAAATGCACCTCAGTGGAGATGTATCCATAGAATAGCACAAAACAGATGCTAACAGATGGAGTGAGTGTAAATCTGTCATGGTGAAGACCCCCGGGGAGTTGAATAGTTGTGTGCTTAGATAAAGTGCTTATTTACAGCTGCAAAAATTCTGCTTTTTGCATTCTTGTGGAAAAGGCACCAAGGAGAATATGCAACATTACATTTAAGAGTTACAAGCAATATTTGTTTTACATCAATATTTTTTATTGAATTTCTGTCTGTGTGTGGTTTTTGTTGTTGACATGTTTGTTTACAAAAAAGTTTGAATATGGTTACTCAGCGCAGACCCTAAGGGACACAAAAACACATACTTGAAAAATAAAAAAATAAAGTTTCTTTAGTGCTATTTATCTTAGAAATTACTCTCCATTCATTCATATTGGCTTATATCACAAAAATCCTCACAACATTTTTGAGGTTGTTGTAGAAATTGTTGTGAATTAGACTATTTTTTAATCCTTAATCTAGAATTTTACAGCTTCATTGTGTGATTTTGTGTGAAATTATTTACCAGTAATTTTTTAAAGATTCATTCAGCATTGCCCTGCATTTATTCAGAGGTCGAGTTTATGTCGGCTTTTTTGGCATTTCTATATTTTCTCTTTTGCCTTCAAAATTTTGTTTTCTGTCCAATGAAAATTACCTCTTTACACATTTTTATGATATAAAGGTTGATTTGAAATTTTAAAACAATTGTGAAATCTAAATGAGCTAAAGTAGATACTCTATTTTAATGATGGCTTTATTACCTAACGTTCAAACCTTTTTTTTTTTTTACTACATGCCAATTACTTTCTTTTTATCATAACAGAACATTTTTTAGAGTGTAACCACATCTGCAATCCAACCAAATACATTGCGTGTAGCCTTTGTTTACTTTGACAGAGTAGATGCTGACATTATATGAAGCCACATCTGTCCAGGAAAAGTGTAAATCTTTCCCCATGTAGAGTAGTTTTCCCTCACATGTGAAGGGAGTATCATACTGTTAGGACTCTTTGGTGAAAAGATGTTTTACACACCTGCCAGAGGAATGAAGGAAATTTAGATTCAATATGGTTGAAGGTCAGAAAAAAATCAGCAGTTTTGCTGTTTCCTGCCACCTTGAACCTGACAGGTGACTCTACTTCAGGCTTTACTGCCACTGCGGAGGCAGCGTTACCCAAAGGCCAAATGCTTTCATTCCTCTGTGTTGGTCTAACCCCGTCCCTACATGCACATGCTCAACACTTGTGGCTTTTCATCACATGCGTCCCGTCCCGTCCGCCTAACACAGGGAAGCGGCGTCTCTCACATTAGGCTAAAGACCACTGACTGTGATGTTATTCTAGCGTACATGTGCGGGCATTAGTCGTCATGTCAGAGGGTAAAAACGTACGTCAGTATCAGATGTTGAGCGAAGGTCAGACTAAGGTGGACCAGTGCAGAGTTTAGTGTCAAAGGTGAATTTTGGATCTCCACTGCCTGACTTTTCAAGGTTTGTGCATTTCTCCCCATGTGTGCGTTCTTCCGTGTGAGCCTGATGTACTTTCTTGTCTGCTGCAATGTGTTGTAGATCTGTGGGGAGTCTACGGAGGTGCAGTTATGTGGCTGGATTGTGTCAAATCCTTCGTCAAATTTGTTACTTCCTCTCCGATGAGGCTTTGCGGACTGATTGGATCCATGTGGCGTTTTGTTGTGACGCTGTTTGATCTTTATGAAAGTGTGAATGTTTCTCAAGGACAGTGTGGCTTTAAATTGAACAAGAAAGCTCTCCTAAAGAAATACACACATAGTATTTGATGCCTGAATAGATTTGTGTTTTTAAAGCTATAGTTTGGGAAGGGTCCATCAAGATGTTGTTTTGAGGAAACCATTATTGATCAGTATTGCTTCGGGTTGTTTTCAGCTCTTTTTTCCAGTTTGATTTGTTTTTTTGCAAACTGAATATGTGGATGAAAGCTGTCGATAATGATCGTTGCGCATTTGTGGTCATTATTGGTCATTTTTAAAACAACCTGCTTTTGTTGTCGTTTTACTGACTTAGGAAATGGATTTCACTTTTTTTCCTTCCTTTTTTACAATAAACAGCACAATTTCTGTACTGTCTTTAGGCAATATTACAACCTCAAGAAACTTAGACATGAAGAAATGTTGCTTGCTTAATGCCGCGTTGGGCAGAAGTGAAAGGTATTGTGTGGTATTGTGTTTGTTGGGGTTCTTGTTGCAGTTTAGAACTGCTGTCTTGTGCTATACCTGTAGCTTGAACACTTGGATGAGAGACCTGAGCTTTAAGAGAAGATAAGCACCGAAACTCATAGACTGCACCCATTTTTCCATGACAAGATTATTTGCGTAAAGGTCAGACAGTGGAGGAGAATGGTCTGACCTACTCTAACACCCACACCCACTCATCCAGCTACTGTAGCTTTGTTGCGAATGTTGAACCCATTTGCAGCTCTCTCGGTTTTAAATGATGTTTCAGCTTCCTGCAGGAGCACACTTGATGAATCATGATGTGTAGTGTTGCATGCATTGTGTAATGAATGTAAGAGAAAAACATACTCCAAAGCTTTTAGTCTGTTTCAGTAACAGAAGAGGTTTCTGAAATACTTTATTTTTAATTTTTATATTGATTAATAAACCTGCACTTGGCATAGTTATCGGGTAGAAACTAAACTTTTGGTGCAACAGCTTGCCTGTTTACTTGGTTTCCATGGTTTTTCAGTGGCTGAGCCAGCGTGGTTGAAATGAAACAGTATCTAGAAGAAAGAAAAGGTTTCACTCAGGTTTCAACCCATTTGGATTAAATCAGACTATCGCTGAGAGGTTCTTGTTAAAACTAAGTAGGTCATTCCTTTTGCTTTTGAACGTTGTTCAAAGATAACATGACTGAATTTACAAATGAGAGACATCCTGCTTTTCTTATTTTAATTGAACATGTCCTAAAAACTGAGTTAATATTTAACGTGACTATAGGTTCATTTTGTCTACTCCAATTTTAGGTAAACAGGTTTATTTTTATCAGAGTTTTTTTTTCATCCGACGTGCGTTGTGACGTGTCTTTATCAGCTGGCGGTATCCTGGAGGCGTGACCAGCCCGGCAAACTATTCTGTCAGTTTCTGAAGGAGACTGACGTGTCAGTCGAAACATGTCAAGGTGAAAATACACATCTCTTTGTCTAATAAAAAAAGATACCTGTTTACCTGAGTTAATACTTTTTACTTTTATGATTCAACTTATGTTAAATAGACATCGTTTATTTAAGTAAAATAAATCAATAATAAACACAGCATTGATAGAATCCCCACCAGACGTGATAATAAACGCTTGCGCCTTTGGTGCTTGGGCCTAAAAATAATAATGATAAAAAATAATAATAATAATAATAATAAAAATGATAATAATAATAATAATAATAATGATAAAAAAAATAATAATAATAATAATAATAATAATAATAATAATAAAAAGGATAAAAATAATAATAATAATTATAAAAAATAAATAAATAAATAAATAAATAATAATAATAATAATGATAAAAAATAAATAAATAAATAAATAAATAAATAAATAAATAAATAAATAAATAAATAAATAAATAATAATAATAATAACAATAATAATAATAACAACTGGTTTATCAATTATTTTAGTAGCTAGTGGCCTAAACCCCATATTTTGCCTGTTCTGGTTTAAAAAGTTTTATACTGTCCTGGTTGCTTTGGATAAAAGTTGCTAAATGAATGCATGTAAAAGAATATCATTAATGTGGAATAAGTTTTTTAAGTGCACACTGATGCGACAACCTGCAGCATGTGACTGAAGCCACTAAGCCAATAAGCTCTCTCTACTCCCTGTCTGTCTACTTCAGGTTTTTCCCAAAGCAGGCCACCAAGCCTAAAAGGAAATATTGTGATTCCAAGTTGCCATGAATTTCTCTCTGAGATGTGTAAGTGTGTGGTGAGGTGATAAATAACAAGAATCCACATCCAAAGATTTAACATCAGTCCAAATAGCACTTCAGATGTTAGTTTGCTTTCATCTGATTTGTTTAGTTTTTTTCAATAATTAGAGGTCTCATTTGCATAAATACACATAATGTGTCTAAATAAAAGTCGGATTTTCTTGGTATTTCTGAGAACTTCATTAAAAACTTGATTGTGAAGAATCAAATTAATTAATCCATACAATCTCACCCATTTTTTATTTCTTATTTAACAATTAATTTGAAAGTAGTGATATTTTAAACACCACTGTGCTCTCCCTTTACTCTCCCCCACTTACAAACTGAACACTGTTGCTGATGTTGAGTCAAAAATTCACTAAATTGTGTTATAGCTGGGTTAAAAATGTTGGTTTATTTGACATATGGAGTAACGATGTATGCCCTCAGAGATGATTTAATTCATTATTTTTGTTAATTACTATATTTAATGCAGCTATTTTCTTTTTCTACGCCATATCAATGCTCTAACATTTCACCAAAATAATATCTTAATGTGTTTTCTCCATTTTCATCCGTAAAACATCCTGATATTGCTGTTTTAAACTCTTCCCTTCCTCACCTGGTCAAAACTGATTTGACACCTATACTCCCTATCGTCATGACAAGATTAGTCTGAAGTGTCTAGTAAACTGTGCCAGCTGCCCAGGAGTCCATATTAGTCGATTAAGGACGGCGTGTATCGGGGTGGCACAGGGTGACCCCTGTATTTATAGCTTTGAGTCATAAGCTGGAATGGTGTAAGTGTATCTCTCCATCAGCATGCTTGTTCACTTAAGTGTGTACAAATCAGTGAAGAAAACTCCGAGCTGTCAGTGTTTCAAATCGGAAAAAGACAATTTTAATATTTGTTAAACTTTTGGGGCTGTGATGATTAGTTTATTGTAAAAGAAAATATTATTTGTTTATTTTATTTGGTCTAAAATGTCTATCAGATGTTCACAGTATTACGTAATAAGCTATATTACTGAGTGTGACTAGGAAATGGATCGTGTAAACCAAAAGGACAAGATAGTGTTTTATCATGAGCTCAGATTGGTTCTCACTGTCATGGCTATGAAATCTTAGTGGATGATTATTTTTCCAACAAATAATTGTAATCAGTGGCTTAATTGTTTCTACTCCTGTTGTATAAGCCCTGAAATATTTTAATAATTAGCCTAACCCCCTGTACAAAAGAGATAAATAATTACAATAACAAACATTTGGAAAACAGGTTTATTATCTGTAAACTTATCCGACATAGAACATCAGCTATTGCAGCTTTTAAGGCAGATTTAGTTAAACAAAACTGGAATGAAGTCTGTGTTTAGATGATGCTAACACAGGCTATGAAACTTTATTTTTTTATCAACAATAATAATGCTTTATGATTAAAATAAACCTGCCAGTGATAAACTGTGGATAACAATAGTGGAAGCATGTAGAAAGAAAAAAGTTCTATATTGGACAATTTTTTAAAATGCAGAACAAAATAAACAGAAGATAAATATAAGATATATAAGAACAAATGAACAAGTATTATTAGATTGAATAAAAGAGATTATTACGAAAAACGGCAAGACAGAAGAAATATTCAGGACACATGAAGAGAGATTCACAGACTAATTAAAAAACAAACAAAAAAAATAGTTCAAAGGCAAATTAAATCAATTACTTTGTAGAATATAAGGATAAGAAACAAATGTGAAACTAAAGAAATTGCTAATTAATTTTATCATTACTTTGTAAAATGTTGGGCGTTAATTGGTTAATTAGAGGAGTTGATGAAAAATAAATAACAGATACTGTTAAAAAACGAGAGGAGAAAAAGTGCACTGACTGGAATTGATGTTTGGTTAATAAAACATATAATTGTATGTATATAGTAAAACCTCTCTTCTTTCCCAGTCCTCTAATATTTTAGACAATTTCATTCAGTTTATGTGCTGACTACAAGTTTCGGTTCAGAGCAAACTATTCACTTCAACGGCCATCGCACAGCTAGAAGAACACATAGTAAATATAGTAGACGACAAGAAATATACAGTGGGAGTGGTTATTGACTTTAAAAATGCATTTGATAGATCGTGGATCACTGAGGAAAGACATAGCAGCACATTCTTGGATAAAAAGCTGATGTTCAAATAAATAATGTAGATTCGGATTTATTTAAGATTACTTGTGGGGTACCTCATGTTTCAGTGTTGGGCCTTAAAATTTGTATTTTTTATATGAATCATTTATGTATTGTGTTACATAAATAAAGATAACAAAGCTTACTTTATTTGCTGATTTTATCTGCTATCGGCATCGGCCGATACTAGGGCCGATACCGACGATATCGGCATCGGCCGACACCAGGGCCGATACCGCCGATATCGGCAATATCTGCAATATTGCACATACCATGGCAGTCAAAATTTTAAAATAAAGCATTTATTTCAGTGGCTACTATTCATGTTTGTTTTCATAGACCCTTAAAGTAGACCCTCTTAGTAGTTGTCCCAAAATAACATTAAAACAAGTAATTTTAAAAACAAACAACTTGCATTTGTAATGCTGATTTGGATCTCTTCCAGAGAGTCCCATGAATATTCTCTGATCAAATTAAATACATATTCAACCCACTGAAGTCAAATTTCAACTTTTAAGACACATGGCTTGCCAAACTTAATATTTCACAACACAATTTTATTTTTTTGTGGGGAAAAAAAGGATTCCATTGCTTTTAATATTTGTTGAATAGATAAGATAGAAAATAAAAATACATCCACTGACATATAGGTTGATCCCTAAATTACAGTTCTTATGTTGACATTGTTAAAATTGTTGTTAAAGTTCCTTATTTTAATTCTGTAGTGGTAGTATTTGTCTTCATAGTATGTTTCCTGCATATATTCCATGTTCTTATTTCATATATTGGCCGATATTTTGGATGTCGGCTTTTTTAAAGCCCCCCAATATCGGAATCGGCATCGGCCCCAAAAAATATCATATCGGTCGGGTTGGGCTCTACTTGGAAGTCTCACATAAACAATGCAAAAGCAAAAATGTCCAAAAGTCAATGCCATATTACATAAGATTAAAGATATATTGAATCAAAAATCATTTTACATGTTATACTGCTCCTTTATAGTTCCATACATAACCTACTGCATGGAGGTTTGGGGAAGCACTTTTACAAATCCAGTTTATATGCTGCAGAAAAAAGCAATAAGAATTATTCATGGATCAAACTTTCATGAACTTAACAAAAGTACATTTATCAGACTCTAAGCTTTGAAATTTCATTTCATTTAGATGAGCACAGTAGGCAAGGCAAGTTTATCTGTCCAGAACATTTCATGTACAAGACAACATAAAGTGATTTACATAAAACATTAGAAGAATTACAGCGGAGGGCAGAGGAAGCAAATTAAAAACAAACTTTTAAAAGAAATTAAATAAATATAGAAAAAGTTGTTATCATAAAAGGCTGCAACTAGAAAAGTTTTTAACCCTGATGTAAAACTACTGAGAGTCTCAGCAGACCTGCAGGTTTCTGGGAGTTTGTTCCACA
>JAOXYM010000004.1:24733339-24748105 GCA_028567055.1 Leptatherina wallacei | reverse complement strand
AAATGTTAAGAATTGATTGAAAGTAAGTTTAAGGGAGAATGGATAACCAAATATACCAGGTGATGACTCCTTTAAGACATCCTAATTCTCTCAGAAACTGCTGAAAACATTTCTTTCCATTAGGTTTTTTTTCCATAACAAAACACCTTCTGTTTCAGGTTAATCAGATATGAGGAATACTAAACGTCGACCAGCTGTGATCTCCCTGTCTAACATTTTCTCTGACTTTTGTCTGCAGGTGGGGCAGGAGGAAAAGGTGTGTGGGGCAGATCTGGTGAAGTTTATGGACCAGTAGAGCTTGATGAAAAAGACCCTAACTATGATGATCAGGTAGTAACTCTAATGCCGATAGATTTAATTACTGCTGGTGTCAAATGTGCTGCTGCTTGGTTGCATCATCAGAGAGCACAGTGTAGGTTTTCCATAATTTCACTGATTAGCTCTCTGAACAAAACAATATTGCAGCTTTAAACTTTAGCAATACCCAATTACTATCAGTTAACAAATTGACGAGCAATAACTTCTTAAAAGTCAAATGAGGACAAGAAAGGAATTTCAAATAGTTGGTCCTAAGTCCAAATAAGAAATCTTACTCATGAGTTTGGGAGAGAATAATTCCCTGGGTTAAATCCGAGGTCACGAGTCTGAGTTTTGCTTTAGACTGAGCTTTAAATCCTATGTCCAAAATCATCATTCTTTCACCTTAAAGAAACAGTTAGGTCATTTTAAACTAAAAAAATGTTTTAAAAGACTGAACTTTACTGGACTTCTGAGGAAGAAAAATTGTGGGTCTTCATTTTATTAATGACTGTGGCTTAGCTACTACCCAGCACCAAAAAGAGAGCGTGTTAGTTCTGTTTTATAAACTCTACATTAGCCGGGTGTTTCTGTAAAAGTCCAACAACACTGATGATATCTGCAGCTAGTTTTATCTATTTATATAAACACACACATGCTCAGCGACACCCATTTTGATATCAGTTCTGTACAAATGAAATGTGTGGAGTTTGTTTACATCATTTTTTTACATTTTTACCTCCATGAAGCTCTCTGTCCCAAAAGTCTTCATGTGGCCTCCAAAAACAATATCTCTAATATTACTGTGTTTTTGATAGGAAAACTGTGTGTATGAGACTGTGGTCCCCCCGCTGGACGAGAGGGACTTTGAGAAGACAGTCACCCCAATTGTGCAAGAGTACTTTGAACACGGAGACACAAATGAAGTAGCTGTAAGTGCTGCAGAGTGTCATTGTGTGTAGATAACAACCTATCAATATATGTTTTTGTTATAATCATGATTTCCATGCCACGCTGATGTCCTTTTCTACTTCCAGGAGCTGCTTGCAGAACTGAACCTGGGGCCCATGCGGAGCGAGGTGCCCTCACTGGCTGTGTCTTTGGCCCTGGAGGCCAAGACTAGTCACCGGGAGCTCACTTCCAGGCTGCTGGCTGACCTGTGCAGCTCTGTTTTGTCCCATAACGACATGGAAAACTCATTTGACAAACTGCTCAGAGAGCTGCCGGATCTCGTCCTGGACACACCCGGAGCCCCCCAGGTTAGTCTGCTTTTGTGCAATTATTCTGCATTATACTCCTTGAATGTCCATAAATTGTAGGGAGATGATGAGTGTTGAAACAAACAGAAATTGGTTGTTGCTATTTCCTAAATGTATACAAGCTCACAGAGCGGGAGGAAATTCATATCTTATAATAGTTCTTTTTAAAAAGAAATCTATGGATCTTAAATGTGCAAAAACAGCTCTTCATTTCCCCTTGTCTATAACGGCACAACACTCTGTACATTCAGCTGTATGTTTGGTTTTTGTTTGAGAAGTGGGTTAGCAGAGGGGAACAACGCTGTGGTTTTGACGTGTCGGTTTGCGAGAGAAAGCCAGTGTGCTGTGTGTTCGCATTTGAGCTCTTTCCTTTTCAGCCTGCACAGACACGAGATCTCCAGCTATTGTCTGTCTGTGCTCGTAAAATGCAAGCTCAGCAAAGAATGCTTTGGGGTCTACTGGCTATCCTTCCCCCTCACCCCTCCTTCATCCATCTGATTTGGTCTCATCGGTCATTTGTGTCCCACTCTCTCCGTTCTCTGTGGATTTAAAGGGGCATTAGGATTCTGCCCTTCCCCCACTCCCCCTCCCTCTGCTCTTTCACGCAGTATTTCTCAGTTTCACACACACTCACTTCTTTTCTACCCATATGCCTGCCAGTCTAGCCACAGCGACGGGTCTGATGAGATGTAGCTGCCTCTTGTCTGTACAGGAACAATGAACAGCAGTGACTGCAGGCTTTGTGGAGGCCAGAAGAGCAAAGCCAGCTCTTTCGTTTCCCTAAAACATGCACTCGCACTACTGTAAACAAAGACACACGTGCCCCAGAGGCCACTGTCAGTCATCTGTACTGTCAGTGTTTTCGTGGGGCTTTCAAACTAAAAGAAAAAAAATTGTCACCCTTATAATGTGTACTGGTTTTGTGGCAGATTGTTGCTGCTGGTTTTTTATACTTAATATAGATCACTCACATTGATTTTAGAGGACAGAATAACAGATTGACTAAGAAAAGTGATCAGATTTTTACTCAATTCTGCTTTGTAAAAATGCTGCCTTGTAATGTGTTTTGTTTGTTTGTGTGTGATTGTTTACATTTACGGTTGTTTCTCTTCCAGCTGGTTGGCCAGTTCATTGCTCGTGCTGTTAGCGACCAAATATTGTCCAAGAGCTACATTGACGGCTACAAAGGCAAAGTCGACTGTGAATATGCGAGGTATGACATGTTTGGTGACATGTTTGTGATTTGCTAAACATTTTATGGGTTTGTTATTAAAATATAGAATTTTTCTTGTATAAATTAGAAGAATTGTGTTTGAAAGAAAAATCCTGCATTACAGCTAAAGAATCATATCAGATCTGTGCAGCATGGTGATGGTAGTTACATGGTATGGGCTTATTATGACACCTTAAGACCAGGACAGATTGCCATTATTTTTGGAAAATTAATTCTGGTTTAAACCAGCAAATTCTAAATGTTATAGCTTTGAAATATAATATTTGAAAGGAAGGGTACATTAACTTTTTCACCTTCGAGCTCAAACATTGTCACTTCTCATGACAAAAAAGATGAAAAGGCAACATCCAAAAGCCAAATTTGAAGCTTTAAATGTCACTCAACAATCCAGTTACTGTCCTCCTTACAGGGGGCAATGCCACTGTTCCCACCTCTTCCATCATGTCTGTGGTCCTATCTAAAGTGTCTTTCAATAATGTTAATAACAAAAGTTGCTCAAACTTTAAAAAAATGGTTTTTAAACACAGTCTAAGTCAAAGGGAAATTAACTTCTCACCTGTCATCTAATTTTCCTTTGGGGTGAGTAAAATATTATCACATCAGTTTAAACATTGCATTTGTGCATGTGTTGTGTTTTTTCCCCCTCCATCTTCAGGGCAGCACTAGATCGGGCAGCTGTGCTGCTAAAGATGAGCATGGGTGGGCTTCGCATAGACAACCAGTGGGGAACAGGAGGCGGCCAGAGACCAGTCACACAGCTCATTAAAGAGGTACATTACATGAGCAGAAACAACACCATGTCAGTTCTTTGACCAGTTCCTTCTTTCTGTTTGGCAATGGAGTTAATAGTGTTATCTGTTAAAGTATTATTAATGGCAACTTATCTGCTTGGCCCATGACAAATCCAAGAGTCTCCTCTTCATTATGCGTGGTTCTTCCTTTCATAACAAGTGAAATGCTTTAGGTTGATTATTTTTTATGATGGATTTGTTGTCACATCAGATGAACCTGCTGCTGAAGGAGTACATTCTATCTGGAGACTGCAAAGAGGCTGAGAGATGCCTTAGAGATCTGGAGGTTCCCCATTTCCACCATGAGTTTGTGTATGAGGTAATTACATGCCTTCATTTAAACGGGTGTAAACAGTCAAACTGAAATATGAAAGCAGGCACAGCATACACGCTTTTGGCTACTTGAAAGGGAAAATATTACATAATACTTTTGAGTAATTAATAATAATAATAATAATACTAATTCCACTTTCCTAACACTGTGCACCATTTCCTATAAAACTTTTAAAACTTGATGCCTTGAGGCTAATGATTTAAGTTTTTTTTTGTCCATCCTACAGTGAAAACACTGTACCTTGTGGTCTAGACTAAGGCCATAAGTAAAATAACCATTTCATATAGAAAGTAACATCTTGGTGGATGTAAAACTCTGAATGTCTGTGGTGCTTCCCTCAGGCAATTGTGATGGTGTTGGAGTCCAGTGGAAAGAAAACACTGAAAATGGTTTTGCAGTTACTCAAGTCTCTCTCCCTGTCCTCCATCATCACTGTGGACCAAATGAGAAGGGTAAGGTGCCACCTGCTGTTTGAATTGAGCACTGCATCTAATTTCACCTTGGTGGTTTGTCTGGTTTAAATATTATACCTTTTTTCTCTTCTTTAGGGCTATGAAAGAGTTTACATGGATATTGCTGAGATAAATATCGATGTTCCCCGTGCATATTTTATCCTGGAGCAATTTGTTGACAAGAGTTTCAACGTGGGGATCATTGATGTGAAGTTAAGAGATCAATGTCCCTCCCTGTGCGTGCACTGATTTTCATAAATGCACACCACTGCAGTACGTTCATGTCTAAAGTGTGTCCATGTTTATTAATGATGTTGTTAATCTGTTTGTCAGGAACCAGAAGAGGTTTGTCAGCGAAGGAGATGCGGATGTTGTCAAACTTCAGCGATACTGAGGAGGTCTTTCTATGTACCAGAATTCCTGGAAAGGAGAGAAAGAAACTATTTTTCGACTTGCATATTTTCCAGAATAGTTGAGTAAAGTTTTCTCCCTTCTGACAGTAAGATTCTGAAAATGAGGTGGGGTTAAAAATAACTGCACTTTCAATTGAACCCGAAGTAGATCACTTTCAAAAGGTGTTTCTATATAAACATTTACATAAGCTATCCCGTGAAGTGCCACACCTCTGTGTTAGTCATTCCATGTTGTTTTGTACAGTATTTTATTTTCTGGTTCCACTGCCACTCCTTTTGTGTTTTCCAAAAAGCTGTGTTTGTACAGAGATAACTGGTTTGTGTTAAGAGCTTTATGAAACGTGTGAAAATAAAGGGAGAATGTTGGTTTAATGCAATACTGGCTCTTTTACAAGCTGCTGTTTTGAATGCTGTTTGACTTTTTCCCCTTTACCTGCTAAATCACACAAAGATATCATTGTGAAGGTATGATATTATGACAGAGTAAAAGAAAATTACCAGTCAGATAACTTCCTAAAATGGTGTAGAGTTTTTATTTTTGTATTTGGGGAGCAAAATACACCATTATCACTCCTTGTTGGTTCATTAAATCACTATTAAAGGTGTCTGTTTTTTGATTTTCAATACTAACAGTACATACCATGGCTACAACTCATAGCATGGAAAGGGAGCGGTTACTAGAAACCATTCATGCAAAATTATAGTGGCAAAAATAAATAAATATTCAACAAACACAAGTAGTTGATCATACTAGACTGACTGCTAATGTCTCATACACTGACATAAAAAAAAACCAGCAACCCTCTTTCACTCTGAAGCTAAATATACACAAACTCTTTCTCACCAGTGGATGAAACACTGGACCTGTGTTTTCAATCAAAAGAAACTGTTGCTTCTAGTCCTCCCCTCAGCATCTACTGTATCTGCTCCTTCATTGCCAGTTCCTGCTGTTTGACAGCCTCTTGAGCCTCCATCTGCATCTTCTCCAATTTCTCAAGGGTGACTGATTTAAGTGGGAGCAACTTTGGCTTACACAAAACCATGGTTGGTACATCTTCCAGAGAAAGCTGCCCTGTGTGGGAGGCAAAGGAAAACAAAAAGACTTCATTCATTGTCAACAGACCTTGGCTCAGATTGCAAAGATAATGGAAGACTCCTATCTGATAAGGTTTCTTGCATCTTTAGCACTTTAAAAAAAAAAAGTTTGGTTTATTTAGCAGGGATACTAATAAACATCACTGTAAATATACCAGAATTAGTCAAATGGCCATAAACCAGTTTTTTTAAACATATTATACAAGGCCAGTTCTCTGATGTTCACTGAGTTCCAGTCCCGTACAGCTATTACTGAAAATGCTGACTAAAAGCACTTTTTCGGAGAAGAACAATGCAATCTCCTCTTGCTGCACTTGTTGGTCTATTTTGTTTGCAAACTGGCTAAGTGGATTTTTTGAGGAATGAAATGAAATATATTTTATTTATCCCTCTTAAAAGGGAAATTATTGAGGAAATTAACGTTAAAAGTAATGTAACTAGAGCTACCGCGTTATCAAGAAAAACTGCTGATAATTCTGCGGGTCAGGTATTTTTACTCACCCATGCTTCAAACATTTTACACCTGCTGTGTTCAGTCTTTGAACAGCTTGCTGATAAAACTGTAGAAATCCATTATTATTACCCAGCTTGGTAGTTACCTAAATTACATTAGTGTTTAAAACTGCAACAAAAGTCAATGGTTTAGAGCTCTAAAAGCAAACTAAGGGAGCACAGAGTATAGTTTGAGTAATTGTGCAAGCTTTTGCACATTTCTCAACAGTTCACATGTTGTATTGGACGCCACAAACAACCCTTTGTAACTACTGCTGTCCAAATAGCAAATAGCTGCGGTACAAACCTTGTTTAGGCAGAACTTCTCTGAATATTGACTTGACCTCTGGCATTCTGTCTTCTGTGCCTGCTGAAAGGTAAGCAGATAGTTTCTACATTTAAAACCTTTCCAACATAATCTTACACAAATTCAAGAAACTAAAGTATTAAAGTTCAGTAGGCTTAGGATAGGCGATCTTATGCAACAGACTGACGATTGCTTTATTATTTGTGGTTGTTGCTAAACAATAAAAGGAAAAAACCAAAGCAGTGGGTATTTTCCAATTAAAGATGAAGGCTGCTCTCATGACGCCCGTTAGCTGCATCTACTTGGTCAATAAGAATACTATTGAAATGAAGACAACTAATATATAACAAAGGATCACATGTATGAACATCTACTGACATTTGTAAAGAAAAAAAAAGAATAATCAAAAAGAGGCTGTCCTGCAGTTTTATGAATTTAGCTACTAGAAAGGTTTCAATCCTGGCTGAATCCTTAAGGTTTCCTAGGTTATATTTCAAGATCTTAGATTATACATTTTAATCTTACATTTAATAAACCACCACAATCATTAAACAACTTTGATATCCGCGTTTTAACACCCTCAACTTGCCAAAAAAGGTTCCATTTAGCAACAGAGCTAACACGATTCACCGAGATGTTGGGCTAACTAACATTAGCATAAGCCACGTTAGCTAGCTACGTAGGCTCGGTTAAATGAACTGTACACTCCAGATAGATATTCCCTTTTTTTGACTGTCTTTTACTAAACGCGACAGTATATTTCTGTTGTCATATGAAAAAACAGACTAAATGCATTCGTACTTAAACGGATTTGACTTTACAAACCCACCTTCAGTTTCAAGGGAAGATTACAGCGGTTGTCAAGCCAACGCTTCCGCTAGAATCACGTGACTTTCTTCTAGGTTCGTTTCACAAGGCACAAGGACTTACTGACACGTAGGGACGGCTTTCGCAACAACACAAAAAAGTTCCTGTTTCAAAATTCTACTTTTTCAGTCTTGCATATACTATATTTTGAAGTATTCAAAATATATTTACCCATAGATAATTTCACATTTTTAAAAAACTGATTTCTTTTTTTCTTTTCTTTTTTTCTAAGCTTTGCATTGCAATCCTGTGATACTGAAAAATAAGTGCATTACTTTAAACTTTTTTTTTGGCCCACTATAGACTGACAACCTGTCAGGTGTATCCTGCCTCTCACCTGATAGCTGTTAGGATGTGTTCCAGCTCCCCCTGCAACCCTGTGTTAGATTAAGTAGAGATTATGGATGGATGGATGGATGGATGGATGGATGGATGGATGGATGGATGGATGGATGGATGGATGGCTTTTTCTTACTTAACTGTTCAGTTCTACCCTAATAAATACCATCTAAGGGAATATCAGCACTTTGGTCAACAGTGTTGTTTTGGAAGTGTTTTATTGATAAAGTTGAATTTGGATTGTAATATGATTTATATTTATATTTGTGTCTTAGTGTGTTTTAAGCCAAGAGCTGCTAAACAAAATTTCATTGTGCTTGTCATAATAACAATAAAAGATTCTTGATTCCTATAAATATAAGTTACATTATAGCAGACAATTTAGAATTAGCTCCAGCTCCACCTTCAGTGCTACAAAAGGGCTACTTAAAGATTTAGGTCTCTGCATTAACATGTGATACTATAAGTAATTCTTTTGCCTTTGCCAAGATACTGGTCATTAAAATTTGAGTCTCTTTGGCACACACCATTGAAATAATCCAGTGCAATGTGGAAACTTAAAGCACGATTGCATAGACATTGACAGCTGACATTATAGCCAAACACGATCCATCATGTGTCCAGCAATCAAACTTCTTAAATGAAGAATATTACTACTAAACTCCTGTGAAATGTCACTTAAATGTCAAATTACTCAAAACGGAGACACCTTACAGAGATTGCATTACTTCTAATTTAAACAGTTGGGTGTTCCCGTAATTAAGCTAGCAGTTTAGATTTCCGACACATAAAACTCAGTGAAACTAAGGTCAGTGCATCTTTTATTACTAATAAGATTAAAATATTCCATTTATTCAGTTCAATTCCTTCTATGTTTGTCATAACAGACTATCCAACTCAGCACAGAGGATACCAATGTTACACAAATCTTTTGAAGCCATGCTCAAAACTTTCACTCTTTCCGTCCATCTATCCATCCATTTTCTATACCCATTTATTCCAATAATACAGGAGAACTGGAGCCTATTCACTTTTTCCTTTAGTTTTCTTTTTTTAAATTGAGCAGTGTGCTTCAGGATGTGAACATCTGGAATATTTCAATTCTTCAGGATGATATTGTCAGCCATTTACAGTGCCCTCTAGATCTTTTGCGCTCATACAGCCCAATATCATAACTCTATGTACTCAGTAGCCCTTGCAGGCTGACACAAAGCATGCTCAAGCCCCTTTTGAAATGTGAGAGAAAAAAATTCTTGTGCTTATTTGACCCCAAAAAACAAGTCTTTTGTTTCTGCACGTCTTCTTGCTCTTCATCTAATTTTAATCTTGAAGTTTGTACCTAAGAGGGGACACCACACGAAGTAGTTGCAACTTTCCTCAGAAACTGGTTTTCTCTGATAAGTCTGAAACGTTTTCCTCTATTGCACAAGTAGTGCACTGTCTGTGACACCATTCTTGTTGGACAGCCATTGGAGCTTTCATTAGCTTGACAAATCCTCTGATTACTGCTGCAAGAGTGTTTCATCTTTATCTTCAACGTCATCTTCACAAAGTATGTCAATAAGCTTTCTCACTTCCTCTGGTAATGTGGAACCATAATGCAGACATGGCCATGTGCACAACAAGAAGAAATGCTTGCAAAACTGATCATCTTATAAAGATCTTCATGTGAATGTGCTGACTAGAAATAAGAGGGGAACTCATCAGGGTTTTTGCTCAGAGATCTGAGCAAATTATTTCAAGGCCTGCATTTATAATATAATCCTTTTTACATATTTAATGTTTTCTTATAAAAGGAAACTGTTCAACTCGACACAGTAAATGCAAGTAAAGTCAAATAATGTCCACCCATGTCCAATCAAAGCGTCATATTATATCAGATATATATACACTTGATCTGAAAAGTCCCAGAGTTTGCAACACCACAAATCAAGACACACCATCAAGAAGACCAAGAAGGTCTCCAAACAGTTCAAGGACAAAGTTGTGGAGAAGTCTAAATCAGGACTGGATTATAAAAGTAAAAATGTATGATTCTTTGAAAATACAGTGGCGCTTCATCACAAAATGGACAGAATATGGCACCACATCAAACCTGCCTGGGTAATCTACCAAAATTCAGTGATCAAGTGGGGCATTAATCAAAGAGGCAAAAAAGAGACAAAAGATAACCTTGACAGAGCTGGAAAGTTCAACTGTAGAAACTGCTGTATATGTCTGTAGGACCACTACAAAATGCACTCTCCACAAGCCAGAAGGCACAAAACTTATAGCCAGATTAGGTTAAAATTGAACTTTCTAAAAGAAAAAAAAAACCTACATCTGGCACAAACCCAATACCTGTCATCACCACAAGAACTCCATCTCTACAGGGAGACATGGTGGATGCAGCATCACATAGTGGGGATGTTTTTCACCAGCAGGGACCAGGGAACTGTCAGAATTGAGGGAATGATTGATGGTGCTAAACATGGAGAAACTATATTTGCCAAGCTCATAAAAAACAACTCTTAAGAGACTTGCAATTGTAATCACAGCAAAAAGATAGCTGTACAAAATACTGATATTGAGACCCCCACTTTTTTTTTTTTATCTTGAGGGATTTTTTAAATTGTTTTCATTTCACATCACCAATTTGAACTTGCAATCCCAACAAAAATCTAATTATATTACAGAGTGGAATGCAAAGAGGGAGGAGGAGGCTTGTGCATGGTGCTTAGTGGCAGTGATCATTCTTAGCAGTGAATTTTATGTGTCAGGAGAATATATTCAAGTAAACGTGTGACTTTTAATTTCAGTTGAGTGTATTGAACAAAAAATTATTTGAATAACTTAATTAAATAATCTGTGTAATCTGGATATCTCTTTCTATTTTCATTATAATCACATCTCTTGTTATTATAAGCTGAAAAAAACCTTAATTACTTGCCAGCTATACATGTGTCATACATGTAAATATTTGTAAAATAATGCATATTTGATTGTATTTGAAAGTCTCGTGATAACATTGGTTAGGCGTGCGAATGACGCAGTTTGGTGGCCGGAGAGGGAGGGGAGCGGAGCAGCAGTGTAGGAAAAGAGGAGGAAGGAGCGAGGATGGCGGAGTCACACCTCTGAAGGTAAATCACTTATTTTTTACCACATTATCACAGCACGTTTTTAACCTCTCAACACAACCAGGCGACACTGAGAAGATGATAAATTCGCCTGCCATTTTTTGACAGGCGAATTTATCATCTGTGTCATTATTTGGTGGCCAATACGAACGCACTCTTTTGTTCAGCTTCGGAATGGCCGCTGTTTTTCATAGTGTTTTCTCTTTTTCCTTCCACTAATTTACTGCACGGAAACGGCGGACGGATTTAGTGTTACAGTTGCTCCACGCATTGTGTGTCATCTGTGGCTGCTCGGTTTAGGAAATCGACTGCCTCTACCGGGTATTGTCGTTTGGTGTCCGCTGCCTGCGCTCAGCTGGTTGCTGCAGAGATTTCTACTATCGGGCGAGCTCACTGTGGACAGGTCGGTCCGCGTCCGTCAGCCGCTCTGTTCGGGCCTACGTTAAATACAGCTATGCTTGGGATTACGCTCACCGCTGGATGTTAGTATAAAATGCGTGAAAGGAAACATTGATACCATCCACGATGTATAACGATGGCCTTCTGTTTTGTATTGTCATATTTTTAAAATGTGATGTTACACTTCCTCGTTTGAGGAAAAACGACCGATGAAATATTGTTAGCTGGTGGGCTAAATTGTTTGCTAGCTGACGTTAGCAACTTAGCGGTCTGGCACAACTGACGTTTAGCTTTGCTGTTATTTCCTGCCTTGTTGTCAGTCGATTTACCAGGCTTGACAATTGTATTTTTTCTCATTTTGAATTGTTTTTCTTTAGCGATATACATCGTAGACAATTTTCCAATAAGTTCCATTGCTGGTTTGGCTAGCATTTATTAAAATTTTTTATTTTTTTTTTGCCTACGCGGTTGACTAGTTGGCGTTAGGTCAACAGTCACAACGTTCTATTATTATCTCTCTAAGTACTTACGTCTCAGTATTTTTGTCACATCAATGACCACACTGTACCAATATCTCTCTTTTGTTTTCCCTTGCTGTCCCTTTTTATGTAAATAAATTAATCTCTAAAGGCGTCTTGACTTCCTGACCTGTTGGCCACCGATTTGTCGGTAATCTGTTTCTAAGAATTTGTCATCTGCACACGTAGCAAGTCATGGTACCTGGGTCATGTGGAGTGCTGTGTAGTATCAGTAGCAATGGCTACCACCTCACCTCTGTTTTGAAGTTTTTGAAACCAACATTGCAAAGAGAATCATCAGATCCGACAGACCAGGTTATTTCAGGCATAAAATTGAATAGTAACTTGCATCAACACGGATGCACAATGCCAGGATATTTAATTCCTTCATGTCTATCACACCAGAACACTAAAGATTGATTTGTTTATTCATATATATCTTATTCATGTATATCTGATGATGATCTGATGATGATTGTGATTATACATGTATTATAATGGTTAAGCCAATGGAAACCCCAGAGTTCTATCTTTGCCTACATTCACTGGCAGTAGAAGATGGCCCCAAGATATCCTTAATGGAAACATCATTAGTGTATATGTGGGAAGTTCAAGAAGCCCTTTATGGTAGTGCTGTGGTAGTGTTGATGGACACACATTAGCTTTTTGTGCAAAGCCGTTTTTGAGTTGGGCCTAATATTTACTTTGACTTCAGAGTGGTAATGAACAAAGTGCTTGCAATTTTTGCCACTGCTGGTTTACACGATTAATTAATCCTTCTTCAGAATCACGGTCCAAATAAAATATGAGAAATAAGTCTTTAAAATATCAGATCAAATCAATTTTTTTTGTGAAGCACTTTTCATACAGAAAGCAGCACAAAATGTTTTACATAGGGAAAAAAAACCACAACATGTTTGTATATCAAACACACAAGCCTTCACACACCCAAAAGTATATATAGATAACCCTAGTGCTCTCATTTACACGCACATGCATATATAAGTATAATGTACAGATGTGAAAGGCATTCTGAAAGCTATTAACACTTAAAGTATCTATTTGTATTTAATTTTTCAACTAAGAGCACAATTAATTATTTGGCGTCCACTAATTTTATGCACAAATTAATTTTTTGAATTTGTTACCATTTCACCTTTTCTTGTTCCAGCCCATCCAGTCCTGTGATTGTTGTGTTACAGATTTAGTGGGGTATGGCTAACTGAATGCTTGCTAGGTGAGGCTGTAGGTTTACAATAATGTCAATGTCTGATGGGCCATGTTTATTTAACAACAGTAAGCCAATGTGAGGCTATTTTGAGTATATTAGACAGATTTTATTGAACAGGTGGGGAAGAAAACCCTAAAGGGAATCACATCTGTTGGGGTTTGAAGTATGTTTTTCTTTTCTTTTTTTGTATTTGAAGAAGATTATATGGTACACTTATCCAACTAAACACCCATGTTCATATACTTAATTTGACTATATGTTTAATGTCTACTCATTTTTGATGCATTATTATCGGTTGAGATAAAAAAAAGAATGGATGGGTTTCATTTTCTATTTTTCCCCCCTAACTTAACAGCATTTGTAAAATATACTGTATCTCAAATAGCCGCACAGTGCTAAGGATGGGTCACATTGCCTTAAACTGTCTCAAGAAATGACTCAATATCATAAACCTGCATTTCTGTGGTTTTCCAACAAATCCTTTACAAATGGTTTTGTTGTCCTCACATTCTTCCTTTTAAAGTGATAGCTATTGTAGTCATTTCGATATTAAACTGTAAATTTATTTAGCTGAGACCACTAAAAACAAACTTTTTTACTTTTGTTAATATTTGTTTTCATGATTTGATGTGACTAAAAGCTAAATTTCTTCAAAAAGGACTAAAATGTTCTTAGTCACTATAAGTGTTAACGTGATTTTTGATTTGTAGATAAACTTTTGAATTGAGGAAAACCTTTCCTTTTGTTTGTTTTTTTCATCAGATTTAGGAAGCGAACATTGGTCCTTGTGGAGAGAAATCTCTGCAGATGATTTTACATGCAGTTTGTTGTAACGACAGTGATTTATCAAGACAGGCACAAAGAGTACAACCATAAAAGGAAATGGCTTGCACAGTAAAGTTTACATGGCCCCAGCAATTGTACTGGCCTGGTTATTCTCATTTAATGTTAATGATTAAGCACACAGGTATGCATGTCACAGTCCATGTTGGATGTCCAGCTCACTCAGGGCCTGAAATTCATTTTTCAAAATGGGGAGGAATCCCCCCCCCCCCCCCCCCCCTTGTATGCTTTGCATAGGAGGGATTTATGCACTTTGGGTGGGATTTTACCAGTGTGGTTAACTACAGTACTTGCAGTACCTCAGATTAATATGCAGCTTTAATTTGTCGTCTGTTTCTCCTTTCTTAGTCATCATCCTAGATAGCTCTTTCTTGTCTCACCTTCATGATCTTCACCTGCTCACATATATAAAAACTATATTCATTGCTGTAATTTGATGTCTCTGTAGATAGATGGATAGATAGATGGAGAGATAGATAGAGAGATATATACTTTTATTGATCCCAAGGGAAATTGTAACGACTCAGCAGCAGCTTATAAACAAAGCACTATGTAATAAAAATATGCAATAGAATATATAATTGAAATTAAATTGAAATTAGAAATTAAAGTGCAGACTTTTGCCCTAGTCCGGTTGTAAAAGATGCATCAGTATAAGTCATTTTGGTGTCCCTTCCGTCTGTGCTGTCCTCTTTGTCTTCTGTCTCCTCTACTTCATCTCTTTCCATTTGATAAGAATTCTGTTAAAACTGAACTTGTCTTGGGGAGGGTCAGGCTCT
>JAOXYM010000004.1:24571069-24588720 GCA_028567055.1 Leptatherina wallacei | reverse complement strand
CAGCTTGTCCTGCAGGAGGAGGGGCTGGATGGTGTTGAAGGCACTAGAGAAGTCAAAGAAAATAATTCTCACAGTGCAACTTTCCTGGTCCAGGTGTGTGTGGACTCTATGAAGGAGGAGGAAGAGGGCGCCGTCCTCAACGCCCACTTTCTTCCTGTATGCAAACTGTAGAGGGTCCTCGGCCTGCTGAACTTGTGGTCTGATGGAACGGGCGACCAGCCGCTCCATTGTCTTCATAAGGTGGGAGGTGAGCGCCGCCAGTCTAAAGTCACTGAGTCCGCTGGGTTGTCTCTTCTTGGGGATGGGAATGAGACATAATGTCTTCCACTGGGTGGGAACAACACCCAAACACAGGCTCAGGTTGTAGATGTGTTGGAGCGGCTCTCCAAGCTCAGCAGCAGAGGCTTTAAGCAGCTTTGGCGACACCCTGTCAGGCCCAGCTGCTTTCCTGGCACGGAGTCTCTTCAGTTCTCTGCTGACCTGCTCAGCAGAGATGGTGGTGGGGGGGTCAAGCACCATGTTGTTTGGGGTGAAAGAAAGAAGATGGGTGGGGGGATGTTGGGCAGAGTGGTGGAGTGAGAAGGGGAAGGAAGAGAGGGGGGGAGGGGGGTTGTAGATGGAGCGGTGGAGGCCGAAGGGCTTGGAGGTCTGGGGGGCAGCGTGGAGGCAAACCGGTTGAAGAAGATGTTGAACTCGTTGGCTTTCTCCCTGCCCCCCTCTGCTGCACAGCCGGTGGTCTGGTTACAGCCTGTGATTGTTTTCAGGCCGTTCCAGACTTCCCGCATGTTGTTCTGCTGAAGCTTCTTCTCCAGCTTGGTCCTGTACAGCTCCTTTGCCTCCCTCAGGATGAGCCGGAGCTCCCTCTGGGTGTTCTTTATCTCCATCTTGTCCTTGTTCTTAAAGGCCTTCTTCTTCCTCTTCAGAACAGCTTTCACTTTTGTTGCTTTGCCAACAACCAACCGTGGCTCACTAGCAAACTATTCTGACAGGAACAATCATGTCCATGCAAAAGTTTATGTAGTCTATCACACACTCATTCCTCATCCTCCTGCGAGCTCAGCAGTATGCATCTGCATACACTACCCCCCAATAGTCCGGTTTTTCCTGGTCGGCCAGTCCAAAAACTTATGGAAGGCAGTGAGAGTTTTATCCAGATTAACAGGATTAAAGTCCCCAGAAATGTATGTTTATATATGAATAGTATATATTTATATATGTATGTTTTTTTTATAAATAATGTATGGAAATTACAAAGACACAAGTTAATGTGTTGATAAATCATTCTGTTGTCTATGATGAAAAAGAATCTGTTTCGTGTGTTTGTAATAAAGCTATCACTAATCCAGATAAGATGGCTAACTGAAACTTGTTGCTACACGTGAAACTTTACTTCAGACTTTCTCTTTGTTTCTACATAGCCTTGAGTGTGGTAATAACATTGTAAGAAAAGCACAGGCTTGCAGCCCCACAGGGATGACACAGTATCCAACCTATTGCGTCCTATCTGTGCCTCCCTCTGTGCAGGCCTACTCCCATTGTCCTCTTCAAACAATGAAGCTTGTGTTGACCCCACTGTCCAGGGTCGGACCTCGGCTGACTACTAACAACTGTTACTGTTTTCAGTCAACATAATGCCATGAAATTTGTTAATAAATTCTATCAAGCATGTAAATTTCCAAGGCCTTACATCATAATGTTTGCCACACAAACATCTTGTCAGCGTGGTGGGAGAGAAAACTTAGGAAAATGGTGCATCATAACATCTTTATGTCGCCCATACACAGCCCAGCATCCACTCTTGACACTCCAGTGCAAACCAAACTGTTAAATCTCAGTCTACACCTTTGTTGAAACTTGTAAAAGGATATGTGGAAAATAGGGGGAGAAAATGTAGTTGAAACCAAATAAACGGCAGTAAATGTGACTGATGTGAGCTGCCCCAAACAGTTGAGCATAATTTGCTGGTTGAGCTGTGAACACACAACACTGGTAAGGAACCATTTAGAGCAGGGGTCACCAACCTTTTTAAAACTGAGAACTACTTCATGGGTACCGAGCTATCTCAAGGGCTACCAGTTTGAAACACTCTTCTGAAATAACAAATTTGCTCAGTTGCCTTTAGTTACACATTAAAGTTAATTAATAATGAAACTCATCTATTGTGAAGACACTGATCACATTAATGAGTTCTCAAAATAATTATAAACAATGGCTTGATAAGCAATAGTTTACATGTCCAGATGTCCACTTCTAAATCTAACATTTCACTAGCTATAATCATTTTCTAAGATACTGTCATTTTCAAATATACATAAATGCAAGAGTGAATAAAAATAAAAAAAGGAACAGAATAAAACAACATTTTAAAAACTCATCTCACTGGTGATTTGTGCTATTTTTAGAACAGGCCTGTGGGCAACTCATATTGTCTCTGGGGGCTACCTGGTACCCGTGGGCACCATGTTGGTGACCCCTGAGAATACAATAGGTAAGCTCATTAGACATTTATCTATCTAGCTGGTTCAAACATGTAGCGGATGACTGTCTCAGTACCTAAGCTAGTAGCCTCATAAAACAAGTACAATGGCTAAATAGAATTTTAAGTAAGGCCTTATTGTTTACACATACGAGTTAAGTGTATCTCCTTTAAAACGTAGAACAGTTCGTGTTCGTGTCGTTTCTTCGTGTGCGTGCGTGCGCGCGCGCGTTTACTTTCCATCATTTAAAATGGGCTAAACTCAAGTCTGATTCAATTGTATTTTCAGGGCAGAGGCAAGCAATGCTGATTCTCCAGCTAACATATTCTCTGATGGCTAACGTCACTAGATTTCGTTAGCTAGCTGTCCATGCTTCAGATAACAGTGGTCAACACGACCGTGGAGATACAACTACAGTCACAAACGTCACACCTAAACACGGTTTCATAGGATATGTTAGTCTTCCCCTTTTGACCTCCACGGGAACAATTTGACACACGTCTGACAATACCGCTATTGATACACTTGACCGGGTAGGTCCTGTTTTCCCCTACTAAGTCTCGGACCGACACTTAAGAGAAATACTCCACAGCGGCGTACTAAGGCCACGCACTGGAGATTTAACTTCATGCAATACAATAAACATGTTGCTAAACAATACATTTACCTGAGCTGATGTATTCCCTTCAATCGTCAGTGACTTTCAAGTAAATACACAACGGAAACAATCTTTTATTAAGCCCCTCCTGTTCCATGATAACTTTAGCCAATGGCAAACCAAGACACCGTAAAGCAGAACCAATCAAAACGTGGTAATGGGCGGAAGCGTTATATCCCTCCCACCTTATATTTATCTATATGTAGGGATAGATATATCTATATATCAGATAGATATATCTACATAGATATCTATTTATATCCATAGATAGATATATTTATATAGATATGGATATATTGAGAGGCACTCTGCGTCCAAAGGGCAATAAGGGAAAAACGGTGTGAGTCGCTGTACAGTACCTGAAAACAAACTTCGTCCAAAAGCATTGTAAACACAATAACCTCAATTATTGCCTTATCATAACTCGGGCAGTTATGAATTACTAAAGCTGCATCTAAAATGTTCACGATTATGAGTCAACAAAAACGCTTTAGCCTGCTGCACAATCTACTTATCAATGTATAAGATAAGAAAGTAGATAAATGGAGCACATCAGGAACCGATGCTACACTGCCACCTTGTGGACAGTACCTGTAATAACAACGATTGCTAAGATCTCAGACAAGTCTCACATCACACATTTTGCTTTAACAAATATATTAAATAATAGATCAGATAGTTCTCCTTAAAATACATAATATTTATTGTGAAGCAAGGGTTCTGCAACATGATTACAGCTCTGCAATGGGCTTGTGGGGCCAGTAGGGATATTTGGCCTTGTCCAACTTGGTTTCAGGGAAGGTGTTGTTGAGGTCCTCAATGGTCATCTGATCGAAGGGGATCATGTTTTTGAATTTATCCAGCTAAATACACACAAAGTTGAAGAGAAACAGACAGTCAGAGAAAAAAATTAGTATGTTTTTGTAAATAAATTCACTTCAGGCTGGTCATGGAGTATTTTAGCAATTACGGAGACAACTATCTCACCTCTTGTTCATACTGAGTGATGCGGGCCTTTGATGCTTCAATGTAGGTCAACGCAGCTTTGTTCTGTTGGAGAAAAGTAAAACAATACTTTTACAACATCAACTAAAAATTAAATCGCTACAGCTTAATTCCAGATGTGCGATGCATGTTTTTTGATTAGTCAGCTTGGACAAATTGTGTGCATGAAACGGCCACTTACAGCTTCACCCTCCTGTGCGCTGATGGCGCTCGTCTGTGTGTCAATAGGCTCAGGGATCTGCAGCGCTTTGAACTGTGTGTAGGAAGAACATAACTACGTCAATGTACTGAAGATTAGCACAGATAATTACTGGAATTAAGATTTGGCTGGATGACAACTTGCTAAAGTGAGACAGGCTTTTCATGCAGAAGGCATTTATGCCTCTTCTGGTGCCTGAAGGCTTCAGGATCTGTGGAGGAAAGCTCACCTTCTTCTCAAATTCATCAACCATCCCGGCTTTAGCCACTGCACTCTTGTAGTAACTCCAGTCAATGGCTGCAGGAGTCTCTGGCAGAGAGTTTAGTCTGGTGTAAAGTCAAGAAATACATTTTAATAGTTGCAAATAAAAAGTACTATTAGTGGACAAAAGAGGACATCATTCCATCAAATGTACACAAAAAGTTAGTAAAAATTATGAAATGTACTGGATAGTTTAACCAATATGGTTCCAAGCAGTGATCACAGCCCTAATATGTAAATGTTTATATAAAGAAAGAACAAGAAAATGTAAATATTCTAAATAAATACATGCTGCAGAACAGATTTTGGTTGGAGTTTAAGCATCTTGCAAGCTTTCAAAGCTAGAAAATCAGCTGGCATTTCAGTTCTGTATCCCACATCCTCTCATTATCTATCAGGGACAACATCACACCAGGCCCTTCTAAGCTTTCCCTCAGATTGTTACTATTTTGTTCCTAACAAAAAACTTTCATCAAGCAGCAATAATTATCTAAACGCACATTTTGTTGTATTTTGTCACAGAGAAAAACAGAATAAATAGTTTCTCACCAGATGAGACTTTGTATAGTTCAACAATGCTAATTATCAATTTCTAAACCCAACTCTTGGTGGTGTACGACATACTTAGCAGAGATGGCATCGCTGCGAGTCTTCAGTGCGTTGAACATGCCCCGCTGGTTTGGTGGGACCCGCTCAGCAAATGCCACCCAGTCAAGGGCCTTCAGGGCTACACGACGGCCTGCCATCTTGACTGTCTGAAATGAGGAGGAAACCGCTTTAGCCCAGAAAGACATCCACGGTATCCACCGTAAACAACTAGGATGTTTTAGGAATGTATACTCAAGCATGCTTTATGTAGACTCTGTTTAGGTCATTACTGGTCCAATTCTGCTCAGATAGGCAGCTTAAACAAATGTGGTGTCTAGGCTTTAAGCCTCCATTGTACAATGACTGAAAAAGGTGTTTTCAGTGATTAAGGCATGTTTATATTTTCTCATTATATATATATATATATATATATATATAATATATATATATATATATTATATATATATAAATATATAATGTGTGGTTATCCTATAAATATATATACAGTATGTATTAAAAATGACTCATAACAGTTTTTATCATTGTGTCATTTTATTATGTAAATTAAGGGAGCAACAGCATATTAGCCACAACTATCAGCTCAAGAAAATCGGTATCCTGTATCAGCTAGCGGCTATGAATAATGTGAAAAAAAATCAGTACACATGGCCTCTGGGATTTGTCATGTAGTGTCTGGCACCAGAACCAGTGCAGCAGATCATTTAGGGACATTGTGCTAAATGGATCATATATATATATATATTCAGACTTTTGTGGATCAGATTGGAATCCAGGAGTTGAAATTTCAGGTCTTAGAGGGATACCATTGTCCCAAAGGGTGACTTCTGTCTGCAACAATATGTCACTTGACAAAAAAACATTTCACTTTGATAAAAGGGGCCTAAGCAGGGCACTGCATTATAACTTGATAACTGTAAAACGTTCCCTTGTTAATCGTGATGTGTCCAGTCTTGATGGCTGGCTTGTGATATAAGAAATTCAGTTTCTAATAAAACACCATGACGAGCGTCGCTTACATTCGTACTTAGTTGCCTAAACTGCAGTTTAAACAAGTAGCTCAAATTTTCCACGAATTAAGTACTAGTTTCTTTCTTTTTCCTAAGATTGTCAAATAGCAGATAAGACTTCAGGAAAAGACACCGTCCTTGACAATATATTTGATTCAAGACCTCTACAAGACGAGCTAATGTTAGCTCATCGTGTTAGCTTGCTAGCCAAGGTCAGAGAATTCCCTTTGAACCACCGAAATGTTCTCAAAAAAATCAAGCAATTATTAAGTTCATTTAAGCATCTTGTGCACAAATATACAAATGTGAACCCAATAAATGACAAAACAATCTGTTTCCTAGTGCAATCTTTCAATCTAACAGTCGGCTCCGGTTGTGTACTCACCTCGCTGCAGTTGCGTTGTCTCTGTCAGGACGGAATAGCGGAAGTTCTTTTTCTTGAATAGGATGGACAGCAGCTAACAGCCGCTACCGCCCTCTGCTGGGCGGGCTGTGCATCTACAGGGAGCTCTCTGCGGCAAAGCGCATACGACAGCGTGCTTCACTGGCCTACTTTAGACCCGTAGCAGCTCTAAAGGTAAATACTGAACAAATACACACTCATTGTCAGCAAATGGATATGAAATGGGCTAATAGACTTTTATTTTTTTATTGGAAAGACAATAAGGATTATTAAATGAGGTAGGAAAATAAAAAGATTATTACCATTCATTCTCTTATATTAGACCCAAATAAAAAGACCTGTGTACCACATTTAAAATACTGTCACGGTTGTGTGTGATGTTTGGAACAAGGAAACTGGAAATTATAAAATAGCCAATATCACATAAAAAAACAATAAACAAAGAAAGAATTTGCCTAAAAAATACAAACTTCAAGATTAACATTTCACTACAGTTTTGCGACTTAATGAGTTGTGGTATGACGCATTCAAAATAGGCTACAGTTGTTTGGGATGATATGAAGGTTTTAAGTGAATTACCTTTGCTATTCTTTAAATATTCTATCAATTAAACTTTTTTGTTTTTAATATGCTTCTATTTTACAAGCTTGATAGTTCCGTTTTACAAACTTAACTACCGTTTCGTTTTACACTCTTGTGCATCCTCTTATTACAACTAATTTTCCGTTTTCTTTTTAACAGATAAAAGGACTAAATATGTTGGATCAAAATGTGTTTCCAGTAGCCTAATCCTTTGTTTTTGTTCATTTTAGAGGCAAATAAGGCTAAATGTTCGCTGTCCCGGAAGACTTGAACATTGGCCGATGGAAGAACAAATAATGTTAAACAAATAATAAATAAAGAAGGGAAGCAAATAAGGAAATAGGCTAGCACTAAAGTGACAAAAGCGTGGAGACATTTCTTGCCAATTTCCAAACTGAACTATAGAAAATATAGACCAGGGATTAAGGTTTTTGGCAGAGGGGTTCTTGACGTTTATATCCGTGAAATAAAAACAGTAAGGGAAGAGAAAGTTTAAAATTCATTATATTGGAGGACAGATAGATTCTTGAACTACTGCTCAGCAGGCCTTATGCACAAAAACAAAAAGAGAAGTTACACGGGAGTCAATAACTTTCAGTCTTCTACTATAATGTTTATTAACTAAAAGTCATTTTTACAAGTAATTGAACATTTATATAAACTGGTGTATGTACACAGTACAGATACAAAGATATTCAATAAATACCACTTTCCTGCTCTTCAAACGAGGCTGCAGGACTTTGAGAACACTACCAATTTTATTTACATTTACAGCAAAACTCCTCATTAAACTTTTAATGTCACTCACATAAAGGCCACAATGTGAGAACTTAAACAACTAATACATGTCATTATCTAGAATGTACTTTAGTCCCTTTTTATTTTCTTTTTTTTTAATAAAATCTAGAAATCGTGAAACGAACTGCTGTATGAAAATAAAAACATCATTACAGCATTTCCGGGAAACTTCAGAGAGAGAAAAGAGTTAATGCCGAATGAAAAGAAATACTTCAAGTGACAAAGACAGCACACTTCTTGTTCTTAAGGCACTGACACCAATTATAAGTACTTTTTTCTTTTACATGTTCTTCCTCACACTTTGAGGATTATTTCCTTCAACTCCGGAAACATTTAAATGTAACTAACTGCAGCGGATGGATCACAATGATCTAAGGCATCTCGTTAATAAACCTGATTTTGAAGTTTTATCGAAGTATTTAAGCCCCTGAAGCCACAATCAGCAGAAATGGGCACAAATTAAGGAGAGCATGTGAACGCACTTAATCCAACATGCGCAGAGATATCTTTAATTAAAAAAATGCTCGCGCGCTTTAACTGCCCTCAATTTGAAGTTTGCAAACTGAAAAGAGTACCAAACATTGTTCTGAGACGTGGGCTTAAAAAGACACATCATCCTCGTTCATAAGTGTATTGCAACCATAACCAGACAAACTCTCAAAATGGCCTACTAAGACAAATAGTACATTCCATAAGTAACGGGTCCACTGAACAGTCCTGGGACCGGCAGACTGGGCCTCGGGAATGCATTTGACGGGCTCCACGTCGGAGAGCCCATGTGCGCTCCGAGGGGGAAAGGCAGCGCGAAAGCAGGCAGGACGGGCTTGGAGGCCAGTTTATACTTTTCCAACTCAGCCTCCTGCAGTCTTTTGGCCTTTGCTCTCCTGTTCTGAAACCAGATTTTGACCTGAGTCTCCGTCAGATTGAGAGAGTTGGAGAACTCTGCTCTCTCGGCTATGGAGAGGTACTGCTTTTGCCGAAACTTGCGCTCCAGCGCCAGCAGCTGGGAGGTAGTGAAGGGCGTGCGAGGTTTTCTGTTGTTTTTGTGTTTCCTTAAGGTACATTGAGTTGGACTTGAGCTCCCTGTTGCAGAGAAAATAGACAGAAAAATGTCTGAGGTCAGATTAAATCAAAGCTTAGTTGAAGCTGGATCATTACTGAAGGTAAACATAATATAACATGATAGTAAACGCACACCAACACTCAGGCTTCAACGTATTTATTGACAAGTTAACCTGCATCACAAACTGACAACATTTAATCTCACACCGTCAGTTGCTGTTTTTTGCCTTGTTTATGTAGCTTCTGCGTTTATTAACTAAATAAGTAGCCTATATAGTTTATGATTTTAAAAAGTAATCTGGCAAAGAAAAGGGAATCAGCTTATAAATATATATATATATACAAGCTTACTGTCATATCATGTTTATGTTATTCGTGCTGTTTGTAAAAGTAAACAAAAAGGAAAATGCAGACATAGACATTTACGCACAGCCTGTGTAACCATAAATAATAAAGATAGTCTATAGGTTAATGTGAGACATCGGTGGAACGCGTAGCTAATAAAACAGAATATTTTTTCTTGCTTCGATTACAGACAGTCGGCGTAGTGATGATGGATAAATGTGAAGTGCGTTCTAGTGTCTTATAAGAGCGGAGGGACGGACTTACGAGGAGGAGTAGTAAAGGAGGATGTCTGGAACCAAGTGCTCTGCTCTTTCTCACAAAACTGCGGACTGTCCTCTCCGGAGCTTCTGGAAACTCCCTGTGAGCTCTCCGCTGAAACCTTCCTCTCTGCGTAAAAATTCCTTGGAGAGAACTGCGCGCCTTGCCCTGCCGCGGGCTTTGGCAGCACCACAGCTAAATCTGAGGGAGAGTAAGAAGTCCGACAGGTGGTCTTCTTGGAAATCAACGACTCAACGCTAAACGGGAGGCAGCTCCGCTGGTGTTTGTATCCTTTCTCGGTTGTCATGTCTTTCGGCTGGAGCTCCTCGCCCTCTGTATCCGTCTCCTCCTTTTGTTTAGTCTGTTTGGCGTCTTGCGACGGCGACCCCTGCACAGGATTCATCATGATACAAGGGGATGGGGCCATGCACCTCCGCGTGGCCTGTTCAGAGGAATTGCGTGGCTGAGGTGTACAGTCTCCAACGTGCGTCTTAGCACTGTCAGCTGCGCCCAGTAGCTTTTACGCGCTGGACGGGGTCGTCTATAAAAGGACAGGGGCTGTTCCCCCTCTCGGCTCCCGCCTATCAGGTCGTCAAATTGGCCCCGTGACGTGTCCTAGTGTGGTTTTGATTGGCCCACTGCCTTCCGAGAACATCAAGAGGCCTTTGAAAGGAAGGAGACGTTAATCATAAAGACCTCATGCAGCGAGGAGTTATTGATGGCTCTCACAAAGTAGCTTAGACTAATTTTAACGCAATTAAGCAGTTGGAAGGAGTTTCTTAACCATTTACATATAATAACAATGTAGGCTACTTCCATCTTTTCTTTTTCTTGAACTATTCCCACGGTAGTGGCTATGAAATATTAACAGAATTATTTTTTCTGTTTTTTTTTTTTTTACAAAAATGATTTGAAATTAAAAATATTTAGGCAAATTCTTGTTTTTAAGACCTTAGCTATTAAAAGCCAGAATGGGTAAAGATAAACATGTTGTATAATTAAGACTAAACCGAGCGAACCATGAAAGGAAACCACATCCGATTCGAAAACGAACAAGACATGGATACTTTCTCAAAGAGCGTTACAGCAATTTAAGGCCTGTCATGAGCCCTTCTCCTTTAAAATGGCCTCAGTTGAAGAGCAACAGGCGTTTTCTTTTCTCCAGGTCATACTATTTAATAAGCCAGACAAGTTGTGTTTTGCGAGGCGCCAGGCTCGGCAGGATCAAAAAGGAAGATACCTCGGGGAGAAAAGGCATCGGTTAACTCCACTTAACCAATTGTCCTCCGAATATTTCATAGTCCACTGCGTGGTGCTGGGAGGAGAGCGAGCGCGGACGGGTTAACTCTTTCACGTCGAGGTATGAACTGATTGGGTTTAATGTAATTCATGCTGACATATTTGGTCTAATAATGTGATTATTGAAAACGAAGGGGGGGACAGAACAACAGCAGAAAAATGTTAGTGTGCCTACAAAAACCTATTTAAGGACAAGTGCGTGTAGTGTTAGTTTTCTGTCTTTAGAGAACATGCAGTGTAAAATTAGACTGTTAAGTGTAAAGGCCTCGTAGATAATCAGAAAAAAAAATCTTATGATATGAAATTATGATAAAGTGTCATATCACTTAGTTGATTACTTATTCCAGTATGATGAACAGAGAGGTGTTTCCTAGTTGTTCAGGGTGCGTTTGTATTAAATCACACTGAAGAGATAAAGTCATAATCTTCTATCTACCACAAAACAAGCTACTTCGTTGCTTTGTTGGCGGTCATCCATGAAGTATTTCTCTGCAAGACACTTATGGCTTTGCAATAAAAAGATTTAAACTCCCTCACACTTAAGGATAATCTAAATTCTTCTCTCTCAGCACGTCCAAGCTGATGTCACATTAAATGTGTCAGCAGCACACTGTGGCCGCCAACCCAACACAAGACCCCACTGAGAACTCCACAGCCATCAACACTATCAAATACACAAGAAAAGGTCTGTTGAAAGTTCAACTTTTCTTGTGGTTATTGTGAGAACTTAAGCCCTCAGCTTCTCCGTACTCTTTAAAGACTTCATCTGCCCATTTTCTGATAAATTTCTCCACTGGAGTAAGAATGAGTTCTAACCAAGTTGTGCCATTTATCAAATACAACTAACTGCTTTACAGTTATATCTCACATATGACTCATCATATGACTGTCATGGGACTGTAAAATCAGCTGCCACTTCCCAAAAACACAACAGAGAACAAATGATTCTTTGACCAAATTCCACATTGAGATCAATGATGGTTGGCCCTTTGAAAGCCCTCAGGTGCAATGGACAATTCACCCTTCGTCAGGTAAGAGGCACAAAGTTTGGTTGATGATTGAACTTGAGCAAATCCTGATGTTGAGTCTACTCCTTCATTTCCTATCTGACAAAACCAGCCAGTCTCCTTACATGCTGTGGCCTCTCATCACCCAGCTGGTTTGTGTTTAAATCCCAGCAAATGTGCTTCATGTCCATGCTGGCATGCAAGAAGGGGATAAGAGTCGGGCCGCCGAGTGCAAGGAGATTCATCTGATACAGGTACGCTCAGAGATAAATCGACGTGAGAAGTGCAGTTGCCTCTCCTCCCCTGGTGTTTGCTCTAGTGTGTTTAGCTTCGGGGGCCCCCTCACCCCTACCCCAAAAGACATTTCTGTAACAGCATGCAGGCGAGTGAGCTGTGTCAGGAGGTGTTAGCGAGTTTGAAAGCAGATCTGTTCTTCAAGGTCGATGCAAGCACGATGGGAAGCACTTTCCCCTCTGCTGGCACCAGGAATTCAACTTTTTCACATGTATGTGAACAGGCCTTTCCCAGTACGGTCATGCTTTGTTGAAACCATTTATCTAGTCCATAAAGTGCAAGGGCCAAGTGCTGGCATGGGGTGAGAAAACAGGCAATTTTCATGATAAAGCTAACTTTTCTTGATTAAAACCACCTGCAAATTAACCTGCTCTAACTGTTTCTCAGATTCTGTGTGATTTGAGGTGAGCTGATGTCCATCGGCAGTAATGTAAATTCCTCCAAGCAAGACCCTCAGAGAAACAAACAGATCATTTAGAGGAGGGAGCAAAATGTGGAACCCAATCTCTGTGAGATGTGTCAACAGTGGCACAAAGAGCTGTAGCCACAGACCTGAGGTGGACACTTTGCTGACATGACAGTGTTGAAAGTGTGCAGCATCCCAACACGTCACTCTCACTTTTCTTCTCTGAAACTGGAAGAAGGGAGAACTGTGCAAAAGCTGCAAAAGGTTATCTCAAAGGAATATTGCGCAGGGGGATGTGCTCATCATGTCTGCATGAAAAGAAGAGGCAACAATCCACATGTGTTGTTCAAAATTTCTCCATCAAGGCTTTAATTTTTTCACCTTGCTCACATAAGCCGACCAGCGTGCAACTCTCTGTTTTACAACGGTTTAAATAGCAGTTATTTGTGTTGCTCAGTGCTGTGGAAAATATCTTTGACCTTTCATTTGACTTAACAAGTTGATCCATTCCACATCAGACTGGCTTCAATCCTGCACTTAAATGCTGGTTTGACATTTTCTGCCAAAGCCACTTCCTCTTGTGGCATCTAGTGCCCTGTGTTTGAGTGTCGGGTAATGAGGGAAATATTCGTGCCGTGCGAAAGCAGAGGAAGCAAATTGCCCCCATCACTGCTTCTTTTTTGGACTATAAAAAAGCAATCAGGGGATGGAGTGTCCTGCAGTGTTGCAGCTGCTCTTTTTGAGTCAAACCAACACACGACAGGGTTGATTTCATTCGTCAATGGAGGCGGAATCTCCACTTTAAACTAATCTTTGCTTTTATATATTGATACTGGTTAATATTTCAAGATTTTTTTAACACTGTCAGCTATTCTTCAGAAACAGATGTTTTCATTGAGAGGGTTCCTCCTGCACTGTACTGCCAATGGGGATCGTCAAGGAGAAAAACCACAAGAGGTGACAATGCAGTTGGCAATTTCATCTGGCTTGCCATCGGCCATAGAAATCCACATTCTTGAGGAAAGTCTAGAGACAATGCGAGTGGGCGAGCTAGGTCGAGCACTGGGGACGAGGAACTTTGTGCGGCTTCTCTGTGGTCTCATTCACAAACCGAAGAATGTCGCCACAATCTCATACGCTCTTAGCAGCCAAAGCTGTGATGCAGTATATCTGAGGAACGAAACCCAAGACAGCAGCATCAATTTTCTCTTTTACTGCTGGGTTCAAATCCTGGCGAGGCCAAAACCAGAAACGATTGTATAAATTACAGCAATTTGGTATCTATTATATTTTCTCTGCCACTTAATAAAAAATATTCAGATACTTAAACGTAATGAAATAAAATATATATTCACCAGTTTTCTTATTTGTCTTTTTTGTCATTTGATTGGCAAACTCAACTGAGATGTTCATTTAAAGGCTGAATGCAGGAAAATTTACTGTAAATATACAGTCATTTCATTCGGAAAGCAGCATAAAATGTGATGATGTTTCATTCTACTGGGGGGAAAAATAGAAAAAACTGCACAACATGACAAAAGAAAATATGTATAATAATAATAATGGCAAAGTCCTAAACAGGATGCTTTTGAAAAAATCAAATCAAAACACAATCTCACATCTTTTTGCCAAACAACCCAGCCACAAGATGCTATATTGGGGTTCTTGGCCAATTAATTTACCAACTTGATCTTTTGTGGGAAATAATTTCTGGCAATTTAAAATCATTTTTTGGGATCTGAATAAATTAATCTCCCACATTTTTAGTGTGAGATTCCCACACATCAAAACGCTTCATATTCAATAAAAATGGTTGTTTGATTATTTTAATACTTGCTGAGAATTTCACTTTCCCTTGTTTTTTCTTCAAAGTGGCCCTGATGTGCAAAACATGATGATAAAAATACCAGAAAAAAATGTACAGCAAGGTAGAAAACACAACAACAGAGCAGAAAACAGCAGCATTTCACAAAAAGCAAACAGCAGAATCTAACACTTTATAGAGTTCTGCAACATCAACACAAAATGTCAGAAAACACAAAATCACAAACAATAGATCATTTTAGAAAGAAAAAGAAAATGCAACCTTTCAGAAAATACAACTTGCCAAAAAACACAACAATAAACTATAAACTGCTTTAAATACATGACAAAAAAGAAGAAAATGTAACATTTCCAAAAACACAATTCAGAATTTATAACAAAATAAACGAAACTAACAAAACAAAGAAAAGAAAATATTTTTTTAACCCTTTTGTTTATGTGGATTTTAGTTTGTTGTCGTGTTGTGTGAAAAGTTGTTTTATAGTCAGTCTCATTTAAAATCTAACAACTCTCACAAGCCTTTTAAAGTCAATAAAATGTTAAAGACGAGTTTTTTCTTTTTTTTTTTTTTTTTTAGTCAAACATGGTTGAATAACCTGTAGATCCAAGCCAACAATGCTTGTCTCATAATAATAATGTTATTGCAGGCCCCAAAGGTCAGAACAAATGTGTGTGTTTGAATATCCTGAGATTACAATTTCAAAGTCCTCCCCATGAGCGGCCGAACAATAGAGAGGGTGGGAAGTTAAAAAAGCGGGGTCTCTTTCAAATAAACAAGCATGAGTCGACCCTGAATAGAGCTGCTACCGAGCAGCCGGATTGGTTCTCAGAGGCAGCAACTGTGCAGGCTCTCCTCCTCCTTCTCCTTCTTCACCTTCTCCTCCTCCTCCATGGCTCCCAAACAAACTGATGTAGTAAACACAAACAACTTGATAGAGCCCCACAACTATAATTTAGTACTTTGCTCCAGTTTCTTTTTTTGTCCCACCTCTTTATCTCTTCTGTACTCCCCTTGTTCTCCCGCTGAACAGAGTGTGGACGGGAAAGAAGATGGGGGGTAAGAGATCCCTTTTTTTTGTGCTATTGCTTAATGAGCCTGAAAATACAATTGCACTGTCCTGACTGTGAAGGTAGCCTGCAGGCTCGTGTAAATTAGCAGTGCGAGGAAGCCTGGAGGGTTGAGTCTTGCTGAGCAGTCAGAATAGCGGGATGTGGTGAGAGGGGAAAATCCTGTTAGGGCAGTGCATGTGGAGGAATCACGGTGCATTTTCGACCCGACCGGAGCTCACAGGGCCACTTGTTGTAGCGTTGAACCCCACATTCAGTCTCACTGCTGATGTGTGAGATTTATTGAGACTGCACCACAGCCATGTGTATTGGCACCCATTATGTGAGATGTCAGTTGTTTGTCACATTTCAAACCCATAATTCCAGTTAGTTCCACACAATGGCTCTTTTGAGCCACTACTACAATCATCATTCAATTTAATTTTCTATTCTTCTGTAGATTCCAGGGCGAGGTAGCAGAGGCGGGAGTCTCCCACATTGCATATGTCCTCTCATGAGTTTGAGATGCTCTTTTGACCGCTCCGCTTGGCATCTGCTGCACATAGCCTGTCTATATCTGCATTCTAATGCACATATCCTGCTGGGATGTTAACTTTAGGCCCTCCGTAATTGATGGCTTCCACACTTCAGCCGAGTTCCCCCCACTTCTCCCCTCTCCCTGCCGATTGTTGGTATATCTCTGCAGTTTGGGGGTCTTTCAGTCAACCATTGTTCTTTTATGGAGGAATTATAATAGACTAAAGGAGAGGGAGAAAAGAGAAAGAGAGAAGAGGGAGAAGAGGGGAGGGGATAAAAAGAGAGTCGCTGCTGATATTTAGTGAACTCCGAAGGGGGAGTTTTTATTCTCATTCTGCAAGTTTGGCACATGCCTTCTGTTACTAAGTGGCAGTGGATTGAAAGAGCGTCTTGCATTTCCCATTTTGCGGCTCTGCTAGGTGCCTAGACTTACAACCCTGGCAGCTGTTGGGCCTTCTATGCAGCTATAGACTCCTCTCCACAGGTGAGCTCCCCTACCAAACTCCCAGTCTCCACTTCACTCAATAGGGCCTTTTTCAAGCCTTTTATCAGTGGGCAGAGACTGACTTTATGTGTGCCACTCACAGAGCTGCAGTTCATGGTTCTCAACATTGCAATTAATGTTATTCTTTGGTTAAAAACACACGCAGGTTGATTCAGCTCCAGGAGGATTTATATCTTGTTTTCTCTTCATCTTTTCAAGCATGTTTCAACACAAGACTTTTTTTTAAGTTGATTGATCAGCCATAAACAAACAAACAAACAAACAAACAAACACGAGCATCGTGCTAACAAAAGCAAATCAGTGAAAATACAGCACAACACAACTGAAAACAGAAAGTTGTATCAAATTTCTCTCAAATTCGCCACAATATGATGTTGCATACAATATGTGTTTATGTGATATGCTTTAGCCAGAGTGGCTAGTGGGTGAGTCTCTATTTATGCAAGGCAACAATTACTTTAAAGGCTATCGGGTGGATTGGTAAACCGCTCTCAATGATGTTGTTGTTTTGGTTTGGGCAAGTTTCAGCACCTTTTTCTCTTCTGAATTCAGTGGCAGAATATTTGCTTATTTATTTTCTTCTCCTTTTTTCTCTCTGGGATGCGAGCTGTTACACATTACTCCTGAGGTGTGGTGCCTCTTCCCTCAAAGGCCTCTACTGTTTCCCCCAAACTGCTGCCAAGCTGGGCTATCTATTCATTTGGTTACTTAAGTGTAATTGCTCCCCTTTGAAGCCTCAGAGAGGCAAATCATTTGCTTTGGCCCCAGGGCAGAAATGGTCACCGAGCTAGCGACCCCCTCCTGGTCGGAGAGCGTCGGAGAGACCGCGAGAGGCCAGCTCCCATACGGAGAAGAAATAATACGGCCAGGGCCGCTCAATTTCACCTCCCTTTTCATCCCATTATTTGAAAACTTTTTATTAACAACAGCTTTCTCTCTCATACCAGGGCGCCAGGAGAGGGGAGGAGAGGTGGGGGAGGCATGAGAGGATATCGGCAGCAGGAGAGAAGGTAGAAGGGGGGGGGGGGGGCTGTCCCTCTGTAGATGTCTGCTAGAGTCTCACACACC
>JAOXYM010000004.1:24554734-24568369 GCA_028567055.1 Leptatherina wallacei | reverse complement strand
GATCTGGGGGGGATTATGATTCACTTAATCACTTCATGACGAAATGAGAAAACAGTGGATACTGCATCAGTTCAGTGCCACTGAGATGAGAGGAAAACAGTTTGTGATCAAATAGCTGCACCAGCTTTTAATCATATTTGACCTTTTGCAGAAATGTGGTCTTGATTTAACATCAGAGAGGAAAGTGGAGTGTGCATTATTTTGAGGTTTTATCTCCTCGTAGTCATATCCCTTCATTGCTCGTGGTGCTTGTTAAAGCTATTGTTGATAACAAACACAATTTCCCTGTGATAAACTGAGTAAGACAGGGGAGCCTCACTGAGTGGGCCGCACAAGACTGTCTTTGTCTCTCATCTCCAGCAGCCAGTTACAAAAGCTGAGCTTCCCCCCAGTGACTGAAGTCTGACTTAACTAAACATTTTTTTTTCACTTTATTCCCCTTTTCTCTTGTGAATTTGTGGTTGTGTGCAATCCTTTAATGAGCTCCATCTTTGACCTGGGTTGTATGTTTCCAGAGATGTCATGTCTAGTAAGTCAAGGAAAGACTTTAATGTCCACACGGTTTAACATTAAAGGGACGGATTCAAAATATGGGACTCTGTGCCAGAGAGGTAATAATATCCCTGTAAATGAGAAATTGTAAATGTAAAATACATGCTTAAGATGATGGGGATAGACTTGGAGCAAAACCGTAGTTTAGATATGCAAGCCTACTGTATTTTACTTTCTAACTTTATCAGCTTTTGGCTACTGTTTTCTCTTCAAATGATCCTAAAATATGCACTTTCAAAGGCCCATTTAAACACAAAGGATGATGAAATTGTACGACAGATTTGCTCAAGTTGCTCTGAAAAATGAAAAACAAGTACTTTTTTTTGGTTTGCAATTACAAAATGCATCTTGACAATTTCTTCCTTCCTGTAAAGTTGCTCCACGTGTTTCCAGTTAAAATGCATGACTTATGTCTTTAAGTTCAGATCTTGAGGATGAGAAGAAGGCTAAGAGAAGGAAAAATAAAACAGAGAAGGTTTTTTGGCTTGTGACCGTAAGTGACATGCTTGCCACGGCATTGTTAGAGGCTTTTGCAGACCTGTAATCAAATTTGGGAAGGTTTGGAAACCTATCGTCATGGAGTGCTCTCCAAGACAAAATGATGTCCAGTAAAAAAAGAGAAGAAAAAAAAAATCTCTCGTTCACATCATTCCCCACATTGTGCTAGACTGTGAGAAAAAAGCAGTTTCCATTAACTATGAAAAATTTTTCCTGATGCAAATATAGTTATGTCCTTAGAGCTGTTTGTTTTGTGATATTGCTGCAGGGTTGTTTCTTTTTCAGGAAACCCTGCTTCAATTAAGTGTGATGGAACACATGTGTCCCTTATCGGAGGCCAACATCTTCTACTGTTGGCCTTTCAAACGGCACCGGCTCCATGGGATAATTGGGTTTTAAAGGGCCGTTCTCCCGGGTTGCCACTTTTTGTGCCTGTCGGCATGGATCAGCTGACACCCGTTGTATCTATATACTTGTTATAAGTGATCATAAGTGGTTATGTATGTAGCTGTAGCTGCAGGGATGATACTGATCTCAGGAACCAACTCTCTTTTATTTTAAGCCCCCCTGGCACACAGACAGACACAGTGAATGACATGCATTTGTGTGTGATTGAACTTGATTCAGTTATATGGTTCATCTTTGAAGTTTTACACTTTCTTTTTTCTTTCTTTTTGATAAGTTTTGTGGTGCTCCTACACTCACATTCATACCAACTTAAACCTCAGCAGCTGCTATGTGAAATAGTTGGTGATCTCCAAAGTTCCACCTTTATGTTGTGTCACAATCATAATATTTCACAGCCCGTGTGTGAACAAAAGGCATCATAATAACAGTTTGTGGCATTCTGAAGCAATGGGAAAAAGATTAAAAAGTATATCCTCCTCTTTCCAGACGTTAATTTGCTCTTTGACAAAGACGGACTGAGGAGAATGGAAAACTGATTCCCTGCAATCATCCTCTGTGATCTTTTGCACTACTTTAGCTTTCACTCCAATCATCCTCATTCAAAATACTCCTTTGAAAAGAATAACTTTCTACAACCACATTTGATTTTGTTTATTTCTTCATATATTGTGTTTATGTTTGAGAATACACTTTCCAGTGTCTTATAAAAAGGAAAATTAGTCACTGCGTTGTACGGCAGGCTGCTCAGAAAAACACACGCTCTAACTTTTTTCAAAGTAATTTCAACTAACCAAACGTGGAGATCTCCAAAAGTGCTCTCATAATAGTACTGGACTTAGAATAAGGTTTTACACTGGCAGAGCAAGAAGCTGCCGGAGGCTCAGAATAACCGTGTGAGCCATCAACAGGAAGAGCGTGGTACACGACTACAGGCCGAGAACTTTAATTGGCTGTCTGCAGGAATTTCTGCTCTGAACTAATTGACCCACAACTCCCTGGTGCTTTATCAACACAGGGAAATGCCACTGGGCCGATAACCAACCAGGCTTGTAAACCAATCTATAACCAATGGCCAATTTGAAGCACGTGTTATTGGCTATTTTACAACAGGTCCCTACATCTACTTGACTGATGTTTTAGTGTATAGGAACCTTTTCAGGTTTACTCACATTTCTGATTGACAGACTGAACAGTTGCTCAGCAAATATACAAACATTTAATTTTCAGATCGTCTTTTTATCCCATCGTTGTTTGAAAGACTTGCTTTCAAGTAGTTAAGATTAAGATTAAGATGTGTAGATATCTTTTTATGCTCCTCTCCATGATCAGCTATAATGGTAAGTAATATACCTAAGCAGCCAAACTTGTTACACCAGTAAAATAAACAAAAAACGTCAGTAGAAAAATCACAAAACACAGCCCAAAAAATGCTGTCCACACAGAACTGTTTTTTTGTTTTGTTTGTTTTATAAAACGGAAAATCTCCACCCACATTATATCTCACAGATACAGTGTGCATGCAACCCTTTTGACAAAGCTTTTGATTGACAGGTATTCCTATAATGGTTTCCTGCCCTTAAATGTATGGGCAAAGTCATTCAGTCAAAAGCATCAGTGATGTCCAGGAAATAAGAAAATACTCCAAGCATTCATCAGTGAAAATCACCTTGTTCTTAATATTTTTCCACCAATTTGAGGTCATATAGTCTAATTCTATGTCTATCAGGTTTTGCATTTTTATTTGTGCATGCATGCAGTGTACTCCATAACATGTTCTGATCTCTCTGTACCTTAATGTAACCAGCTTGTGGCTGTACATTTATGTGCAAAACCTTCAAAAAGTCCTGTTAGCAAGGTTAGCATCAGTGCCGTTCTGCCAGGTCTATTGTCTTAACAACCAAAAGGGAGATCAGAGCATATTCTGACTTGATAAGACAAAACCCCCAGTCTCAGTTGTAGCCTGTGAAAATGTTCAGCCTGGAAGTTACCCTCCAAAGTGCTTGACTTGTGTGTGAAAAACTGCACTCTGTCTACATGTGAACAAAAGCCACAAATGCACAGGAACAAAATCTGCAGATATCTTAATTCCCATGTTTGTGTGCATGTTTGTGTCCTAACTATATTCTAACACCGATCATATTGTGCAGGGTAATGGTTTTTAGAAATGTTGTGGGTCCAGTATTTTGTAGCAAGTTTTGAAACTAGCCATGGCTACGTCTCAATTTGACAGTAAACCACATATCATCCAAATGCTGAGCACTGTACTGCTCTTTCCCCTTGTACAACTTTATGATCCAACAAACATTTGGGGGAAAACCAACATCCTCCCCTACAGAGTGACAACTCGGACCATTTTGTATCAATAAAACATTGCTGTGCAGTTGTTGTGACAACAAATCATACTTAAGTGATCTTTTGTCAGCCAGATAAAAGACTTTTGTGAGAATTTGTCATCAGAAAAACAGAAGTTAAGGGCAAGAGTCTCAATAAATTGAACTGCAGTCAACAAGTTCTATAATCAAAATTTAAAATTAGGTCATTTGTTGATTTCCTTAAATACAATTAATCCTTCAAAGTATTGCGCCCATAGAGGGGAAAAGGAAAATATGACTTGTGAACATTTCCATGTTGAAGTGATTCTCTGACAAGCCAAAAGAAATAGAAATGTACTGCTTATCAGCCATAATCTTATACAGATATGCTACAACTTTGCAGCAACTTTTCTATTTCTCTATATGATCATATCACACGCTGAGACACAAAATGTAACATTTAACAAATATAAATGGCCAGTGTGTTGATATCCAGTTGCTGGCATGTAACACAGTTCCATAAAGCAAAATGCATCTGTCACATGATGCTGCAGGTTGGAGCACAAAGTTGTCATGTGCAGCTTCCCAGTGTCAGGACACTTCAGGACAACCACTAGGAAAGTGCATATGCAATGTCAGTGTGCAATCAAAGCAAGTCAGAAACACAGAGTTTTAAAGGCCCATTACATAACTTTTTGCCGTTAAAACTCGACTTTCCGGACTCGTTTGATGGCACAGTGACATCTATTATTTGCATTTCTAGAGCCGTTGCGGCCCAGCAGTGTCCTGCGGCTGAGAAACCACACTATATAACTTTCACATCTGGGACGCTGCAACGCTGAGTCTCGCTTTGCGCATGCATTACCTGCTAGCAAGCAAATGTAAATAAACCTGCCGTTTTGAACGCACACCGGTGGATTTAGCAAAGAAACGCTAGAAGACATTATCGGAGGAAGAGAGGAAACTAAGGACAGAGAGATAAGACATAAGACAACAAGAGATAAGACAACAGTCAAGAAAAAACTGTTTTTTACTGTCTGGAGAGAGCTCACAATATAGGATACAAGATGGATGCTGAATTAGCTGTTGATGGAAAATGGCAAAAGTTGAATGTTCCAAGAACAGAAACTGCTTCATAGCATGGGAATACAAAGTCGACACCCAGATGTAAAAACTGTTTAATGACTTCTGGGTCTTTACTAAAACACTTTAGTCTCTTCCTTGTTGGTATTATATAACACAATAACTTAGAGTTTGGAAAAGATCATGGTTACTGTTGAAATTCACTGTGCAACCCCCCTGTTAACCAAATGAACACCATTTTTTTTTGGGTGCCTTGATGACATGTCAAAACAACATTAAAGTACAGCACTTCTATCAGTTTTGATGGATATAAGCAGTAACATCACTTGATTAGGGTGTGAAAAACATCGTAATCAGAAGTTAAATGCATTCTTTCAACTATTCCACTATCGAGTCATTGGACATTGTTTTTAGACTTCAACAGCAGTTACTCTCACAAATAGACCCATGGGGTCATTTTGTCAGGAGGACAGTCTCGTAGTAGGATGTGTTGCACTTCAATAGGATCAATCATTTTTAAAGTACCGCATGTCTTTTTTTAATAAGGGCATTCATTAAATTTGTACATTATAAATACATATTCCAACAACACATTTTTCACTGCAGAAGAGGCTTTGGACATGGTCATAGCCTTTATCTGTCAACACAAGCTTGAAGAAGTGTCGGACATAGAATACCCACTGTATTCTTCACTTCTGAGAACTCATCTTACTTTTCTGAAGATGGAGAGGACACCAGGACCATGCCTTTCCTAATAGCTTCATAATATAACTAAAAAAAATACAAGAATTTCATGCATTTGTCTACAATTCAATTCAATTCGATTTTATTTGTATAGCGCCAATTCACGACAATGTCATCTCAGGGCGCTTCACACTCATTCATTGATTCATACAAGCCAATTCATAACAAATAGCCTAGCTAAGGAAACCAACAGACTGCATCAAATCTTGTCTTCAATCCAATCCCCATCTTGAGCATGCTACAATAGTCAAACAGTTGAATCTGGTGGAATCCTGTAGAAATGTCAGATTTAACTAATTTTCTTCCAAATGAAATGCTGACATAAAAAAGAAAATTTGTTTTAAACTATAGTAATTGGTAGATTAAAAACTGTGGTTTTCAGTGGAAGTCAATGGGACACCTTTGGCCACGAAGTTTGTATCTGATACTACATAAAAAATAGAAATGAAATCAAATAAATTTTGTTGCTAATCTTTGACATATTCAAGTGTATAATGATCATCAAAGACCCATCGATTTAATATGTATTATATGAAAAATAATTCAGTTTTTGTGTTTTTTTGTATTAAATGAGTAGTACTTCAGATATTCAAACTGGCATGTGAAGGGTTGAAATACTGAAAATGATTTAATGTTTGGTATTTTTGAGCAGGACGGAAGTCGTCTAAGTGATTTATGAAAAAAATCAGAAAAAAATATTAATGTATGATGATTTTACAGCAGTTTTAGCGCCGGGACACTTTTGGCCACGAGGATCATCAGAGTCTCTATCTGATACTACATTAAACGTTCAAATGGAATCAAATTAATTTTGTTGCAGATCTTTGACATATCCAAGCGTCTAATCACCACCAAAGACTCATCCATGTAATATTTATTATATGGAAAATAATTACGTTTTTGTGTTTTTTTGCTATGAATGAGGCATACTTCAGATATTCAAACTGGCATTTAAAGGGTTAAAATCCTGAAAATAATTGAATGTTTGTTTTTTTTGAGCAGGACTGAAGATGTTTAAGCGATCTATGAAAAAAAATATCAGAAAAAAATATTAATATATGACGATTTTATAGCAGTTTTAGTGCATGGACACTTTAGGCCACGAAGACCACCAGAGGGTGCAAAGTTTGAGGAGGGTACAAGGGTTAAAGCATCCAAGTTATTTTTCTGAGTAAAGGTAATCTTCTTTACACAATCTAGGGTTTATTCCAGCTCCTTCTTCAGAATGTTCCTCTCATCATTAAAAATGTTTGAATTAATTTTAGTTCATTTTTTTATTCAATTGGGATATAATAAAATCAGCACGATACAACAACACTAAACAATAAACTAACAATTTAGGAAATAACCATTTTCAAATAAGTTCTTTAGGCCCCTTTGTTACCTGCAAATGCACATACGGTAATTTGTCCCAATTTCTTTTGTTAAATTTATTATAAAAGATTTTTTTGGCAGATATAACAGTGTTTTTGCATCAACAATGACATTCCCAAAGAGTTACCAGCTAGCATGGTGTGCAGCGTGTCCTTAAAAGATGTAAAGAAACTAAACGTGTAGACGATAAAAGATGTGATAGACCTTTTAAAACTATCTACAGAAGAAAAACATTATTTGAAAGTGATGTCATTCCCAAATAGAGGAAGATCCAGCAAAGAGCTGACAGGACCCGAGAGATGCATTTGACCCTTCAGTTTATCCATGTATTGTTCACTGAAGCGTTAGAAATGGTCTCCATGGAAGGATGGCTGTCAAGAAGCCATTCTTAAGGAAGGGTAACAGGGAGAAAGGCTGAGGTATGTCAAATTATGCAAGAACTGGACTAAAAATCATGGCAACAGGCCTTGGGGAGTGACGAATTCAGATCCCTGGAGAGTTATTTCTGTTTAAGAGGGTTCATACAGTGTTGAAGGTTGTTACTAACCCTGTATTTACCTTAAATATTTTATTTCCATTGATGTTTGCCCATTTTAACAAATCACTGCACTTATTTCCCATTTTCTTGGTAATATATAAAAAATGGAGAGTGAATCAAGACTTTTTGGCGATACATTTGATTAATTAAAATTAAGTTTATGACTTTAAATGGCCTTTATATGGACCTCTAGTTGTGAGATTGTGCATCAGTGTTACCTTTGCTTTAGTAGTGTCATTTTGGCACAACATATGTTAACATGACGTGATGAAAAGACAAAAATGAAAGGACTAGTCTCTCCTCACAGACCTGGTATTCACCGTGAAACTGAGCTTTTTCCAATTGACTACAAAAATTATGCCATAAAAATCTTTGAGTGAGTGTGACAGGTCGTGATGAAAACCAGCTGCCAATTAACGTAATGACTGAAGCTATCACATTCAATTAGAGGGAGCCTATGAGCTGTCAATCCAACCCTCCTCATTAAACAAAAACACAGACTGAGAATGATCACTTTAGGGGGCATGTCGCTGTCTTTGTGATCCTTATCTGACTGCCTTGCATCATATTTGAACCAGTCTGCCCTGACAGGTCCCATGGATAAACTGCTTTATGAAAGGGGTCACCCCAACCTCTGGAATCCATCGTCAGCTTTCTGTCTTGCACAGCTGACAAATGGTTTCAAACGATATTCAGGGAGCTTTAAAGAGGTATTCCCTGATGTGCGTCTGTATAAAGAGAAAGAGAAAACAGAAACAAAAGGAGGGAGAAAGAGAAAATTTTGATGAAGAGAGGGAGATCCAAGTGAGATAAATGAAGCAAAACTAAAGAAAGAATGAGAACCACTTTCTCTCAATTGGCTCCTTGCTTTGGCAAAGGGCCTACTGTAATCCCCCAAAGGAGCAGCTATCTGGCAGGAGTTTGCTCCATGGTCAGTGTCTTTAACCCCAGATGATAACACTTAGCCCAACCATAAAGAATAGTCCCCTTTAACTGATCCATTAGTGTCCGATGCCTGAGAGTGGACCTGCTGGTGTCTACTGAAACTTACCAGGAAGCCTTGAAGGAAAACAGCATGGCAGACATGCACTGAGATCAAAGACAACACCCCCCTCCTCTTCTTCCCCTCTGCTCCCTCTCCACATCCAGCTTTCTGTCCCTCTATCTCTCCCTCTGTCTAAATCTTCTAAGAGTGTATCCAGACTGGGGATGGGAAAAATGAGCATAACATGTCTCTGTGGTGTTATTTTCATTTGTCTACTTACTGGATCAAAATGAAAATAACCACAAATATTTCAATTGTTTTTATCTGTGTGGTTTGCAGTGCATCCTGCTAACCAAAGGGATGAAGCTGAAGCTCTAAATGCTGTAATAGTCCTTTAACTGTGTCATGACTTGAATAATTATTTTAAGCAATTCAGACTGCAACAACTGTGAGTGATCTATTTTTTTTTTTTACATAGTTTCTACTCAGCATGTTACATTCCCCAAAGATAATGCTGCTGTAAAGCCAACTGCGAGGTATAATGAACTGTAACTGTAACTAGTTTTCAGAGTTCTGCCAGTTTGTGTTCGACAGTCATATACACCATTCACCTTGACTGCTTTCCTCTTTTCTATGTTACGGTAACTCGGTTGAGTGAATGTATTTCAAAATTAATTGGCTCCCTACATACAAATTCCCATTTTTTTTTAAAACCACAAAAACAAACTAGTCACGGTTGTGTCAAACCTTGTTGCAAAGTAGCATTTTGCAGAGGAACACCAAAGTGATGTAGACAAACACGTGTGCAGGTAAAAGTGGGTCATTATACACGCTACAGAAAAGAATAGATGAAATCCTCTTTCTGCTGCTCAACGTCACCTTTCACATTTAAACATGACAAATCGTCTTTTAAATGTTTGACAACTTTGCATGTGGTGCTAGTTTTCTTTGCAGTGTCATCATAGAAGGTACAGATGCTACTGCAGGACAGATAGCAATGCTTCTTGTTTGTTTGGGAAAAGCAAGTTTCTAAGCATTGAAAACAAGAAAAAAAGAAGGATGGAAATTGTTCATTGTTCAGAAATCACATATAATAAGAGATTAAATTCCTTTTGCCAAGAGCAGAAGAAGACTGTGGACCCAAGCCAGGAAAGGGTAAACTGAGGTTCTGTGAGTTACAGCAAAAACAAAACTGACCATTTTGCGCTCCAAAAAGCCTAACTTTATCTTGTAACTACATAGGGGATGTAGTTTCATATAAACATAAGGATTTTAGAATTTTAACTGTTTATAGACACATGCAATCACTTGGAAACGTCAAACCATCCAATGTCTAATAGGCAACATCAGGGCCTGCGGTTATTCCTCAACATATCTGAAAATGTTGTCTACTACTGTCTTGTATGTAGTGGCTGCAACTTCTGTTAAAGTAAAAAGCCAATGAAGATTATTCAGAAATGTTGTCAATAACTATATCCACAACTCTAAAACTTTGAAATACGAGTATATGAATTCTCCCCATAGTAAAGGATCGTTTTAAAATGGTGGTTAAAGAAAACGAAAGAAAATCATTGCTATCTCATGACTGCCATTGCTTGCCTTTTAGATATTTGTAAAAGCTCATCCATAGACCTTAGTTGTCTTTCATAACAATGCATGCTGTGAAAAATAGTTTTGCCTTTTGTGTCCTGTTTGCACGTGTTATAACAATCCAAATGTTTTAAAGTTATTCTAATTAGAGTGTATGTGAAGGGAGTATACAGTTTTGTTGTTTTCTGAACTATGAAGAGCAAAATGACAGGGATTTAGTCAAAATTATTTGAAACACTAATATTAATGCACTTAAATTGTACATGAATTCATCAAAGCCCCTGAATCTCTCATCTTTCTCATGTCTGCCCTCCTCACTTTTCACTCATCTCCCCCTTTTTTTTACTTCAACATCCTCTTTATGCCCCTTTCTTTCTCTTGCTTTTCTAAACTTTTAACTTTCCTGTCCTTAGTCTCTTCTTGACATTTCCACTGTGCTGTCTCTCTCTTCATGGGCCTTTCCTCTGTTGCTTTACTACCAACATCCCCCTGCCTTCCTCCCCTGGTGTTTTCAATTTGAAGCCCCTATGAAGCAGTTCGGATTGTAACGCTATCAATTAGTCAGCGACTCCAGCACATTTATTTAATGGGGCCGCGAGTGAGCTTTGGTGATTTACAGGCTGCGAGGGAGATGTAAGGGAGAGATGTGCAGACATGGCTGATAGGGGTTTTTAGGTTTGTGAGAACAGAGCCTCTGCACACTGAACCTTCAGGATCGGGTCTTGCGGTTTAAGGTCCCTGTAGCAATGCGGTGTAGCTGCCATAAGATGAAAGTTTTGCAGGGGAAAAGAAGAAATGCAAAGGAAAGAGAAAATGTTTGAGTTTTTTCTGGACAGCTAAATGCCTTCTTTCATATACATATATATTGGGTTTCGACCGCAGTCTTATTTTCTGCAGGAATCTTAGATATGGCATGGAAATGCTTTAAGATAAAAAGAAAAAGTCAGACACATTGACTTGAGATTTTGTTTTCAGGGAGAGAAAGCAACGAAAAATCTCAATGACATTATAAAATAAAGGGGAGGTCAGTGTTAACTGACCGAAAGTAAACTACAGGATTTTGTAGGGAAATATTTCTTGTGCAGCTACAAGTGAGTTTAATTGTATAGGAAACATTTATAAAGGTTGTCTGGATAATGTTTGAAAAGAAAAGAAAATTGATTTTCTTTAAGTAAATAAACAAACATATCAAATTGGAAAACATATTTATTTGTCTGCTAATTTAAAAGAAAACTTTATCAATTTGTTGTACATGCACTTGTAAAAACCTGTTGTACTTCAATTAAATTATGCAAGTTTGGTTTTTAATTCTCAATTATTTTTTTTATCAGGGAAGCTCTTTCAGAACACTCTGTATCATGTTGCAGAGCACAGACATGTTTTCAGGATCATCTGAAGAAATGTCTTCCTTTGGAAGAAGAAACTAATCTAATTACACTTTGTTGTCTACTACTTACTGTAAGTATTCAGAAAGGCCTTGCAAATAAAAGTTTAAAAAAATAGAAAATAATAAGAGATTATATCTTATCTATAAAAGTTTTTGGAAACATTGTACCTGCCCTTTTTGTCCACTGGGCTCAGGTCCTAAGCTGTATAGGCTACAGATATGTTGAAGTGACTTATCTTTCAATTGCGGTTTTTTCAATCAGGTCTTGTTTCTTTGTGCTTTCATTCAATGTTTTGTTGTTTTACACAATACTTCTCTAATAGAGATCCATGGTGAAGATTGGACAGGGTGGAAAAATGTAAGCTATTGTTGCACTATAAGCACCAAAGAATGAGCAGATGTGATGGAACGGAGCTTCCTTAATTGAATTTGCACTTATGTTTCTTTAATTACTTATTTACTTAGGTAACCTTTAAATAACATAGTGCCTTCCTTAAGTGTAATTGTGTGTATTACATTAACATATCCTTTTCCTGAATTACTTATTGCAGAGTCCAGCTTGCTGGACGTCCTGTGACCTGTGGGAGGGTGGATTAGACCCTTTCCAGCTCCACCTGCATCCAGGGTAGGACTGACCACAGCCCACACCGGTTTTCCTGGTGGGTCAACATATTTTCTGTGGTCGACACAATTTTTGATCTAACTGGCCCATAAATCCTGGTTGGTCAACTTGGACTACGCCAGCCCACTCAAATCTTTAAACACAAAATTTTCATACACTTTCTTTCCTAACCACCGCAGATCAACTCCATGAAAAGTGCTGATCTGCAGCCCATTGGTTATTTCCTTAACTGACACCAGGATGAACCAATCTGATACTTTAAACCTCTTTTGGCTGTGTGCCAGTGGATGTAGCTACCTGGCAGAACTGAGGAGAGGAAATGGAAAGGCGCTGAACAAATGTCCAAAAATGATTGACATGCTGGTCACAACAGGACCTTCATCAGCTGCTGTCATTGATGATGATGATGGTACAAGTTGTGGTAAGCGGCACTGCTTTCACATGATTGAGGTTCAATGTTTTGAGTTAAACGACCCATTAAACCCAGTAAGTCTGAGTCATACGAGCAAGTTGACTGTTAACAGGATTTTTTTGGGGATTAGAAATAATCAGCATACTCTTAAATGATCATTTATTTGTCTATTTAGGTCATGTGGATGCTGAAAATTAAGCAGAAGTCTTTTCTTAACCAAAAAACAACAAAAAATTTAAATCCTCCAATAAGGATTCAGTAATCGTATCTCATGTATCTGCGCATATTTCCATGACCGTTGTGCACTCTGATACATGCAGATTTATTAATTGTGTACAAACCTTTAGTTATTGCATTTCTTCACAGTCACAGGTTTTCTTTCTTTTCATCTACAGTAACAGACAGTAATCATTAAACACTGATGGGTGAACATCTGTGCACATGTTGCTGGAGGTTTGTTAAAGGATTGTAAAAGGAGTGTATTTTATTGTACAGTGGGAGTACAGAGAGCACGTGGCCTTGTATCACTTGATCAGACCTCCAACTGTCATCATCCTCTTTCAGGTCCACACAAAGGCCCGATTCTGGCACTGGCCCACCTGCAGGGACAGATAGCATAGGGCGTGCAAAGAAGTGGTTCCAAGTACAAAGTCATTACAATAACAAGGAGACAGGACATTCTTTTGCTTGTTATTAATTTACATGAAATTACTTAACTTTTCTCTGAATAACTAGATCCAGTTTTGAAGCGCCCAGAGAATAAACTCTCAGAGAATAAGACAATTCACGTGAATCACAAACTACAGCCTCATAAGTTGTCATGTCGTTATAGAAACAAGTCCACAAAGAGTATGAACGAGTTTGCAAATTACCATATTTGAGAGAAAATATTTCCAAAAACATGAAACTCCAAGTTGCGAAAAACAATTAGAATTTAGGATTGATAAATGAATAAAATGTGAATTTTTCCAATGAAAATAATAATTTAATTAATAATTCAATTCAAAACAGAGTTGACAGTATTTGATAAGTTGTTGGAACATTAAAAAAAGAGGGATTGTGTGTGTGTGTGTGTGTGTGTGTGTGTGTGTGTGTGTGTGTGTGTGTGTGTGTGTGTGTGTGTGTGTGTG
>JAOXYM010000004.1:24477802-24488290 GCA_028567055.1 Leptatherina wallacei | reverse complement strand
GAACTAAATCATTACCTCCCATCCGCTTCGCGCTCAGGATGGAATATCACGACTCATCATCGTGGTTAGCGAGACCATACAAGTTAGAAACACATTTCTCAAGTCGAGGACTATAGAAATGATCCCTGAAAGTATAGTCTTAACTACAAAAGCGGACAAAAACAGGACGTCATTTACAAGAAGACCACTCTATGTGATGGTGCATTTCTTCTGCCAAACAGATACAACAAGATCAGTTAATGATAAGTAAACAAACCACAAAACTTCAATAATGCCGCTTTTGTTCTGACAACATCAAAACCCTTTTTAAAAAAAATGTCGATATCTACTTTCAGAAAACCCAGAATCCTTTGCGGTTACTATAACATACAGTAAGTCGTTTAACTGCTGTTTTAAGAAATTTAAAATGTTCACAAGCCATTTTTTAGATTAGCCTGAGTAGCATCTAGGTAAAATGAAGACATTAGTTGTTTTTAGGTAACCGAAGCAGCATTAATTTGGAGTTTATACACAAACAAAAAGAAACGAGGTACGTCATTTTAAATGATCCGGAAAGCTAACTGGTAAAGATACGGAGTTCCGCTTGGTCCGATAAGCCAACCTGTTTAAGGACAGTCACTTTCTTTTTTCACAGCCACTGAATGATTTATTTTAAACACTGAAACGTGTTTTGCAGACAAGCTAAATTCTAAACACACCTGAAAACTTTTCATAACAATCAAGACAGTCTACAGTTGTCAGGTTTGGCAGTCTGGTGTGACTGGTCTGGTCTGACGCACGAGGGCGGCATTTCATTAGTTATAAATGATACATTATGATTCAAATACTTTTAAGTTTTAAGTTGTTTAAGAAAAAACAAGAGTGGTTTTATTTTCGTATAACATCTGATTGGTCAAGGCAATTTGCCTACGTTTAAATAAAGACAACCAACGTTGTTACGCGTATTGTCTCACCTTAACTCAAACTTTTTTAATTATTTGTGCAAAATTTATCAAATATTTTAAAATGCTAAAAACAAAGATGCATTAAAACCACTGACTGTATTAAAACACACGAAACATGTTTCTTTTAGTGCTGCATTTGCACAGTCAGCTAGCTAATATCGGCTAATTTCATGCATGTCGTTTAACTCCCATTTAGTCAACTTTCCCTCCTACTTTTGGCAAAAAGAAAAGAAGAAAAGATTAGGTTGAATGAATAAAGACTTACAGTAACAGCAGATGTGGGAACATTGTTTTTTGTTTTTACAAGCTAAAATATTATGTAAACTAAGCAGGAGATTCTTGCACTTGCTAGCCGTAAAATAAACGCTTTTGTTGCGCATGCTCGGTTGAAAACACAGACTGCATGTCATAAAAAATCTTTATTCATGCAAAATGATTAGTTCACGAAATATTTAATGACAAGTACAGAATTAGTTTTTCGTTTCTATATATTTAACTTAGTTTATATTTCACTAGACATTTAAAAACATGTAGTAAATGGTCTGGATGATATAAATCACATGGCCTACTACAGTATAAGCAAAGTGATCATTGCAAATATTTTGCAGTTACTTTGCAGTTGACAGAAAAATATTGAAGTAATTGTTGTTGAAGTCTGATTTTCTCCACACAAGATTTTCATATGAGCCGTGAAATAGTAAGAAGGCACCCATTTGTCAAGCATGCCGCTAAGACTCCCAACACAAACGTTAAAATATCAACAATTCAGTTGGATAAAGTATTGCTTTTCATATTCAATGGTGTCAGGTCCAGGTCAAAGATAACCCAAATGCTTTTATGTCAGTCTAGTTATGAAGCAATCTCGACTGACGCAATAGTGCTTATTAACTATCAGTGCATTAAAAAACCAAGTGGGTGTACCTGGAATAAAACTAAATTTGTGGGGAAAAAGGATTATTTTTTAAATTAAATGAGGACCAAAAACATTTGCAATATCCCCATTTAATTCTAGTATTATGCAGTGTTTATATTACATTACTGTTACTAATATTAGATAACGGTCTCATGACCACACATACTGTATTTGATTATTCTTGTGCTCTTTCAGTTGAAAGTTTTTTAGTCCTGTTTGAAGAACAGTTAAACCACTGTTAATTTACAGGTGCCATCATTTGATGAATAAAAGTAACATCTGACTGTTGGAACTTCAACAATATTATGATGTTAGTCAACACAAGAAAGACATAAAAAAAACATTGTTTCATTAAAAACAGAACAAAAACATTAATAACAGCATACGTCTTATCTGATGGAGCGCTTATCCCATCCATGGACAAAGACCGACTCTCATATAGTGCATCTTTGCTTTAATACACCATACATCACACATGGGATGCTAAGCATCAGGTCAAGATGTATAGCTAAGAAAACAGTAATCATAACAAGAAGGATCTGGCTTATAATCAGCAGAGAGAGTATCATTGAGTGTGATCATGCTTTGGATGATATATCTGGTTTGGAGGTTGACTGGAGATTAGAAGTTTGAAACAAAATGCTGCAAACTGAGGCCACGGACAAATAAAATTCAGCTCAATTCGATTATTCTGTCCTCTATGGCTTCTCCTCGAGCGTCTTCCATAACTGGTGCACTTGTCTTCTGGCCTTGGCGCGAACACAGCTGGAGAAGGAGGTGTGGTGTTGGCCCTTCACCTGGTGAACACAAAACGGTCAAAGGCAGTTCAGTTCAACAAATTCAAGTTCCTTGAATATTCACACTAGATGGGAAGTCACAATATCCCATTGCATTGGACTATCATGTTTTACACTCCCCAAAATGGAGACTGCCGAGAAAATTGACTCAATCTGTTGACTAGGACCAGACACTGAGAATACACTTTCAAAATGCTACATTAATGTGACATGTTAGAGAGGTCAAAGGCCACTTTTAAACCACTTCTCCACATAGAAGGAACATGTTGAAATTAAAAAATAAAAATTAAACTAAGTCTAAAATCACATTTGGTTAATTGTTGAAGTGATACTTATCTGCTTGCAAGCTCCTTCTTCAGACAGGATCTAAAAGAGGTGGCTCGCTCCATCGCTTTATACCCCTGAGACGTCCGTAGATGGGCATCATGATAGAGGAAAGACAGCGAAGCAGGAGAACAAAACCAGAGAAAGAAAGGGAGGGGAAATGAAGAGAGAACAAGGTTAGTGTGAGGAAATTAATGGAAATTGAGAAGAAAGTATGGGTTTAAATGGAAATTAAGTTATCAGCCAAATCAAAGAGTGAGAAGGAGAGAAGTGAAAAAGGAAACATTGTTAAAAAGCCAAGACTGTGAAGCCAAGAAAGCATCAAATAAACCCCAAAGGTCCAAATACAGAATACTCTCTAAGGCTTATTGTTACATTTTGAGTATCAGACGGATTTTAAACTTGCAGCTACATTTAATGTGGTTGAATTATTTTTGCTACTCTGTAGCATGCGGAGCTCTGAAATGTGGCATTAAAATTGACCACTGGAGGGCAGTGTGGTACTTATGGAGCACGCCATGAAGCCGTCGGGGTGACTTTGCATTTGGTTCAGAGCTTTCCTTATTGACGTGAGTCATTGAAGCATTTACCAGAGAAAAACCGTCATTCACCACAACAAAGACATTATGAGTTAATTTTCAAATAGTTGTTAATTGTTGTTGTGCAACTTAAATAAGTTTAACATCCCTTTAAACTACAAATCCTTTTTCAGAACATTTTTATTTATTGATTGCAATCTAAAAGCACAGATTTCCCTCTCTGCTGTGTAGATTTGGAAGATGTTGAGTACTACACTTCTGAAATTAATTCTCTTGTTTTAATGTTTTAATTTAATGTTGACCAAATAATTTTGTTAAGCTGTTTTAGAGCCCCTTAACAAAACAAAATGAAAACCAATATCATAAAAGGGCAGTGTGGTTTAGTTTGTAACTATGGCTAAAATAAAAACTATTTAAGAGATTAGTGTAGTCATGTTGGTGGTTTTGCTACCGTCTACATTAATCTTTTCTTTATAAAATATGCATGCCACAAAGCTCAAGACAGTTAAGCGAGGCTGGGTGTCGCACTTGAAGAGTTCAGAAAACTACTGATCGTAGCCTCCTTTATTTTTAAGTCCTTTTAAGAATGTCAGTTCTTGTCAAACTCCAGTCTTTCACATGGGCTGGTGTTGCAAGGTGATCTGTATTATTTACTAAATATGATTCTTATTATACATTTAATCAGATTCTTAATCTTCTCTGATTTAAATATTCTGGTTCACATGTGTTAATAGTGCTGAACCAAAGATACCAAATTCCAATCCTAGAAACGACCGTTTGATAGTGGTTTGCTTGTGCGGGCTTGACCTCTGACCTTTGTGTGAAGGGAAGTATGTTTTTCAAAAGGAAATCAATAAAATGTCACTCTTTCTTCATTTCCTTGTAACTGTGGCTGTGATTGAACATTTATTAAAAGACACAAAAGCACTTTTTCTCAATTAACTGAAGGTTCCTCACCCTGGCTCCCCTGTGCAGCCGGTCCTTCATGATGCCGATGAATTCCTTGTACGACAGCTGATCATCATGATCGACATCAAAGATTTTGAAGATTGTGTTCACGAGGTGGCGTGTTAGATTGAGCCCTGTGGCCACATAAACTGCCCTTGCAAACTCATCTAATAGGAGAGAAGAGAGAAACTATCTTCAATATTTTGACTGCCCACTAAAAACAAAACCAAAAGATAAAAACCAAAAGACCTTCAGTGCTTGAAACGGTTCCAACCAGATTTTACTACCTTGTCCAATGGAACGTGAAGCAAAGTTGTACATCTGCATGGCAATGGCAAAGTCCTCAAGGTTGTTGAGGAACTGGAAGAATGATCTGAACTCATCAAAGGTGATTCCCTGAAACATAAAGAGAAGCCATGGGTCCAGAAAATGACAGAAGGGAGAAGCACTGAAGAATATGTCATCCTCTGGGGAAAGATGCTTGAAAATGAAAATAATGACTGTTTCAGGCTGTTGCAGACTGTGTGCATACAACATTCCTTGAGGTAAATGTGTCCTGTTGTTTGAAAAATAAGAAAAACTCATGCCATTAATTCAGTAATGAATAGATTAAATTAAATACCCCTATTAATGACAGAGGAAGTCATTATTGACAGATTTGCATGCATAATAAAATGATAAAAACTTAAGAGAATAACCAGCTCACCACGTTTAATAACATGAAAGTAGAATCAGATGTAATATGGCTGTACACTGCAGATATGTAAAACAAGCCAGACCTGAGAGTTATTTTCTCTATATGATGTTGTACATTCAATTAAAATGAATTACTGAATTTCATGTGAGCACGATTAAAGCTTAAAAAGGCTGCACGATGTACCACATGCTCTCTGCTGTAAAAAGTTAAAACCTGTAACAAATAGTTTGATAAGAAATCCAAATAAAGCGCCCACAAATATAAGCAAATATGCACTACAATGGATTTCCAGGAGCAAATACAAATACAGTAAAAGAAGATGGTGAATTAATTAAAAAATAAGGAAAGGAAAAACTGACAGATTGTAACTGCAGGTTGTGTATTTTATGAGGCAGAGACAAACCTCCTGCTTCTTCCACAGCATGAAAAGAGAGGAGGGACAGAAATAGAGTTGGGTTGCATACAGACATAAGGATGACATGCCAAAGTACAGCCAGCTTGCTAGCTTTACAGTTACACAGATACTGTAAATACATAAACAAGCATTCACATGTAGCTGAAAGTGCAGTTGTTGGTTTGTGTTAGTTCTTTTGTGAGGTCAAGTGAAGCAATGGAGCACTCAAGTGTGGAGAGCCACAACAGCCCCGGGCAGAGACATCAGTGGGAAATTATAGGTTCTGTCGATTGCTGGAAGGCAGGAGCACCCACAGAGGAGGAGAGAAAATATACTGACGGAGTAAACAGCAGGACTATATCTAATACTATCTAAAGAATCATCTTCTCAAATGCACTCATTGCCTTGTAAAAAGTGAACGTATGTGCTGTACCTTTTCATCAGGAATAGACTGGCGTACATTCTCCAGGTATGCACTGATGTTCTCCACATTAGTGAAACGCAGCAGGATTTTGGCAAAGTCTTCTTCGCTGATAGTGGTCATCCCTTTTGAGTAAGTGAGAAACTCAATTTCCAACACCTCGGTCTGGAGGTTATCCATAAACCTTAGAAGAGAAAAAAGGAGAATAAAGGGAAGTAAGAAGAAGAGAAAAAAAAGACCCACTATGTGATTAATATTGCGCCGTTAACAAATTGAGTACCTGTAAAAGTCATCGAAAGTAAGTTCTGCTTTTCCTTTCTTCCCAAAGAAATGGACCAAAAGTGTGGTGTCAATTGTGATGTTGTCATCGGATCGCTATCAAAGATGGAGGAATAAGAAAGATGATCAGCGATTAATCAAAAGAGGTCAAACACTGTGACTGAGGGAGGAGCAGTTGGCGGGATAATCCATCACTGATCCAACATGGTCACGCCTGGCCAGGCTAGCAGGAAGCAGGGTTCTACTGAACATGTGCATAACGTGCAACGGAAGAGCAACAACAAACTGTCAATCAATGTTACCAGTTCAAACATTCAACAGCCAGCGTGACATCAAATGAACCAGTCTAGGCTGCAAAATGATCATGTTAGGTATCATTTTTAATAAGACGAAGTATGTGCAGAAGAAATGGACCATTAAATGTGAGTTAAGAGATAAAAGAGAGAGTTTTCTCTCTGCTTTGGTTCTAATAATCAACATTATTCTCACTTTTTAAAAGCAGGGAAATCAAATCAGGAGTAGGGAGCAAATTTTTTATTTGTGCAGTCTAGATTGGTCCGAAGTCTTGCTGCAACAGCATGAAACAGACTGATGAACACAAGACGAGTGATACAGAGACACAATGAAAAATACAGTCATGCCTACATCCACTGAGTCAGCAGGAGCGTACAAATGAAAAAAGGTCAACACGCTGAACAGGTAAAGTATGTGAAACAGACTTGTGGAACAACAACAGAGACTGATACCAACACATCACAGAGAGCTGGGAAAACACACACAGACACATTAGGGCCACCATATTCCATGCAATTTATCTGCAAATGCCACAAGAACACACCCGAACAGAACAGAACAGAACAGAACAGAACAAACAGCAACATCGTACAAAACCCACAGAAAAAAACACAGATGCAGAAAATTGTTGAGCCGATTCCACCTTTTTCCGTCAACTGATGAGGATTTCGGCCGTCACCTTTGATGGTGTTTCCTTTTTTTTTTTTTCTCCTCGTCTCCCTCAAGTGTGTGTTCATTTAGTGATCCTGATCATTTAAAACCCATCTAATGGGCATCAGGGTGTAAATGTAACTCCTGTTCCTGTCGGTTTTGCCTAAACATGTGGTTCATTGTTGATACGAGACAACACGTGTAAAGCTCAGAAAAAGGTGATTTCACTTTTTAGCATCAGGACAAAAAGAGAAGACTTCAAAAGCCCATCTTTTTTTTTTCTTGCTGCCCACCATGCCCCACCCAGCCGACCCCAGTATCAAATCCTTGGCCATGCTGATAAGTATGCAGACATCAGATTGACTGAAATCTCATGTCATTTTAAGGAGGAGGAGCATTTAAGCCACTTTCATCATCATCATCATCATCATCATCATAAATATCATCATCACCACGATGCCATTCGTGGTTCTACCTCAAGGGTATAATCCTAAAATCCAATGTGGGACAAGAGAAAAATGTCAAACAAGATGGCACAGGTTTATACCAAAAAGGAAAAAAGGCAACATGTCGTATTTTTTTATGCTTGTTTGGTGTGACAGAGTGTGTAATCATCCAGTCAGAAATGGGCGAGTATTTATGACTTAGCTGATAGAAAGAAATCTAGTGATATGGATGAGAATCGCTTCTACTGAATGGTTGAATATACTGAATAGCAATATCAGGGAAACTTTCTTGTTTTCTATATGAAAAAATGAAGCATAAAATATACTTTCTCATACGAGTTATTGTTCTTTCTAACTCCTGTCACTGCAAACATGGGATACATCTGTATCATAAAAGTTTGATCTGTTTACAGACTTTTGTTTCAGTGTCTTGTTTTCCCCGTCTCTCTTACTGGAAGGCATTTTGTTAAGCCTCTGATTACGGACAAATGGCACAAAAATACTTTTGCTCTTTTATCTTTAAACTGACGCATTACTGATGTCTTTATGACACACAAGTTGCTCAGACAACTAGACGGCATCCAGATGGTGTGTCTCTGCGTCTTTCCCCTCATCATGTGGATCCCCTCTTCTCATTTGTCTAATTTCCAACTTCCATGTTGTTTTGCTCTTCAAAAAAAGAAATCAATTTGCCTATAAACTGTAAAATGGGATCAATTTATAATGACAGATGGAATTTCTTATTTCTTAGGCTGGCAATTTATGGTTTGTTCCAAAGAGATTCATAGTTTTCAACTAATTAAAAATGATCTGAAAGTTTTTTTTGTCTATTTTTATTCTAAGGGATAAATATGGGTGAAGAAATACTCGGAGTGATATCCCACAAATAGGTGATTAAAAAAATTTTTTGGGGGTCTAATCTTATTAAATGGGGTAAGGTTGAGGGCAAGCTGATCTTACCATTCAGATTGTAATTTCATTTAATTTCATTTATTAAAATCCCCATTAGCGACTACAAATCAGTTGCTCTAATGATGCATTCAATGGCAACAGGCCACTCAGAATTTCTCATATCTGACTTGGAAAATGTCCCATGAAATCTGATTTTTTTTTCTAAACGCCACACCCTCTAAAACCCAACTTTATCATTTCTCATCAAGGCAGCTCAGTTAAGTGGACTGCATGACTAATTTTTGGTTGTTGGCAGAAACAAAACAAACCAAACCTGGAGACAGTAACGTTTTGTGTCTTTGACAAACACAAATTACGTTTAAATTTCGACTTCCCACCTCTGGAGTTAATTAAACGCAACAATACACTTGATCCATGACCTCACAAATGATGTCATAAGGCAAGCAACATGTCTTTCACAGCAGGTACGTGGACTTGCTAACTTAACTAAGAAAAGCAACAAAATATTGATCAGAACTGGTTCTATTGCACATACCAAGCTAAAAAAAAAAGGTTTGAGTTGCCATTATTTAACTCGAGGGACTTTGTTACTGCCAAGGCTTTTTTTTTTCCTTCTCTAGACATAGCTTCATCATAAAAATCTAATCATTCCTGGAAGTGTGGCAGCAGCGGTGTGATCTCATCATCCCTGCAACGACGTAATGGTTGCCACGCCTATGAGGCACGAGCCAACACCTGGTGCATGCATGTGTCTATTTGTCCATCTGTGTGTGTGTTTGTGGGCTTCAACTGTCTTTGATCATGAAGCTGAGGGTAAAAACAGTCATTACTGATGTAAACGCTAAACGTTCTTCCTCACCCTTCCTATCTGTGAGTAATGTTCCAGAGGAAGAGCTCATCATCAGTCTTTAGTCAAGTCAGTCAGTCACTCCTTCCAGCCGTAAAAACATCGAACTCTCCTTCCCCCCTCTCACTGCCTGTTCATTTTTCTACAAGCACTTCTGTCCCCCAACCTCACTCTTTCCCCTCCCTTATCACCTCTTTGTTTTCTTCTCCTGCTCTGATTACTCTGATTTCCTTTCTCCTCACACTACCCGTCAGTCCCTCCTTCACCTGACAAACAGAGAAGTGATTTGCTCTTTTTTGTCCTCCCTCCCTCTCTGCCTTGTCAGTCAGTCCCTCCTTCTCCAGACAAAAGCAAAGAGGTATAATGGTGACTAATCTGTTGAGTAAACACATCTTTTTCTAAATACAACCTTCTTTCTTTTTCCTCTAAATGTACTTCCCTAACCTCTTTTCTTCTCGCTCACTTTGTTCCTCTGTCTGCTGACCTATGTCATCTTCTTTTGGCCTCTCTCACCTGTTTGTTATCTCTTCCTAGTTTTCTTCACCCTCAGTTTTTCTGCTTATCACATAAGTTTCTTATAGATTTTCTCAGGACTTTTGTTAAATCTCTTTTTGAACTTTTTTTTTGGGGGGGGTCATAATTTGTAATCCTTCACAATTTTGATATCTCTTTTAATTTTTCCTGTTTTGTCTGTTCTGTCCGGCCCGGCAGATGAAAGAGCGCTCAGTGTAAATACAAGGTCGGCCCCATTATGCTGCACTATCATTACCACAACCGTAGCTTCCGCTGCCACCACAGCACCCAGCCTGTCATTAGCCAGCTAACACGTTAGCACTATGCTAGCTGTTATTAATCACTACAAGACCCCATCTTCAATATTTGTTATAGAAACTATTATTCAAGTGTCAAAGAGCAAAACTTTAACTGTGTTTAGAATTGTGTCCTGTTTGTTTGTTTTCTGCTGATTTAAAAAAAAATTTATGCTAAACTGGTCTACTATAATAAACCCATCCATTTTCTGTACCGCTTAATCCATGCAGGGTCGCGGGTGGGCTGGAGCCTATCCCAGCAAGTATCAGGCG
>JAOXYM010000004.1:24462510-24475016 GCA_028567055.1 Leptatherina wallacei | reverse complement strand
GAAAACGCTCAAGACGCGCGTCAAAAACGCCCCGGCGCACGGATCTGGCGAAGAATCCCGATCGATCCCGAATCCACTGCAGAGCGATGACCTTGTCTGTAATGATGTAATTGATAAGTCCATGTGAAAAAAAAAAAAGTTACACGAAGTGACACCCTCGCTTTAAGTTAACCCAGTTGACGACTGAGAGAAGAGTGAGACAAAACCTCTTAATTTAAAATGATCTCCCCCTAGATCAATGAGAGATTTGCAATCAATAAACAATCTAGTTCTTTTTAAAAATAACACCAATGGTTATTAATGAGGGAAAGTCAATAAGGCTAATACACTGCCTGGTCAAAAAAAAAGTTGCCACTTGGATTTCCTAAGCAAATAAATACAAGCACCCTACCGGGTAATTACTGCATTGGCGATTATCTTTAAGCTCATTTAACCCCAACTGTTGCACTGAGCAGCTTCTCGGTTCTTTAACGGCCATGTTGAAAGACACATCCCGTGGTTGTGGAAAGGATGTTAGTCTGTTTAAGAAGGGTCAAATCAATGGCACGTATCAAGTAGGGATGCACCGATTGCAGTTTTCTGGACGATCACCAATCTTTAAGAAGCCTAACCTGCCGATTCCCGATACAGCATACAGCTTCAATGTTCCAATGTAATTTTTATTGAAAAACAATTAACAATACTTGTGAAAGCACACAAACTATTAAGTAAGGTTCTCAAATATAAAGGGAAAGGTTGGCCAATGAGGTCAGTTGTTTTGAACGTTTTGACTTGTTTTGGCCTTGCATGAATTTCAAATTGCAGATTTTTTCTTTTTTTTCTTGTACTGCACAAAATCTGCCGATTTTACACGAGGATCGGCCCGATCACCGATCCCCCAAAATCAAGGAAATCGGGGCAGATCAATCGGCCGACAGAAAACATCAAAGGAGATGCAGAAACTAATAAAATTAGATTAAGAACTGTCCAATGCATTATTCAAAACTGGAAGGATGTTGGGGAACCATCGTCTTCCAGGACGAAATGTGTTTGAAAAAAAAATCCTGAATTATGAGCTCAGGGCTATATCTAATAGTGAAAGTAAGAGCATTTCCACACGCACAGTGTTAAGAGAACTCAGGCAATTGGGATTGAACAGCTGTGTAGCCCAAAAAAAGAAACTAATCAGTGACACAGAAAAAGGCTTCAATTTGCTAGGGAGCATAAAGATTGGACTCTGGAGCAATGGAAGCTGTGGTCTGATGAGCCCAGATTGACCCTGTTCCAGAGTGATGGGAGCATCAGGGTTATAAGAGAGGCAGATGAAGTGATGCACCCATCATGTCTAGTGCCTACTGTACAAGTCTGTGGGGGAAGTTTATGATCTGGGGTTGCTGCAGTAGCTCAGGTCTAGGTTCGGCAATATGTGCCCAAAGAAAGAGGTCAGCTGACTACCCGAATATACTGAATGACCAAGTTATTCCATCAATGGATCGTTTCTTCCCTGATGGCACGGCCTATTCCAAGATGACAACGCAACGATTCATCAGGTTCATATTGTGAAGCATGACACATCAGTTTCAAGATTAGCCACCACAGAGTCCAGATCTGAACCCCACTAAGAATCTTTGGGATATGCTGGAGAAGGCTTTGTGCAGTGGTCAGACTCTTCCCATCATCAATACAAGATCTTGCTGAAAATTTAATACAACACTGAATGGAAATAAATCTTTGTGACATTGGAGAAGCTTATTGAAACATTGCCACAGCGAATGCTGCCCTGATCAAAGCTAAAGGCAGTCCAGTAAAATATTAGAGTGTGACCTTTGTCTTTGGTGGTGACTTTTTTTTTGGCCAGGTATATTTGAATGACTACAATTACTCCCCCCCTACTTTGCCCTTAAGGTGAGTCAACATTAAACAAAGTAAAATGTTTGAATAAAATCTGAATAAAAAATTATTATATGTAATGATTCTCTTAAACAAATCTGCAATTTCTTAACTGTTAAGGAAGAATTCCACATATAAAGCAATACAGTTACACTAGCTCTCACTTATAAAGAGCAAAAAACAGAAAGGATCTATTTCTATTGGATGGTATGCTGGTGAAATAGAAGCAAAGCACACTGCGGAGCTCTGACCACCCACCTTGCTTTCTCTCTCCGGGGAGAATGCAGTGGCAGTCATTTTAACGTGACCCTGCACCGCTTCTAACTTCACAGTGACAATGTAGCTATCCATCACAAGGCTGACAGGACAGGGTGTATGTGTGCGTTTAAATAAAAGGAACAGAGTGCAAGAGAGGCAAACAGAGAGAAGGGAAACTCAGTCCAGAAAGAGACATGTGGATGGTACAGTTAATGGACTTTTGTGCATTTTCAGTCTGTCAGAAATATCAGTTTATAGTAAATGAAGGCAGAAATCTGTGATGATTAAATCTCAGGTGACAAAAAGAACCCTTAAAGTGCCCAAATCTCATCAGGCTTTTTTTTTTTTTTTAATTATGCTGATTTACTGTGAGCCACTTGTGTCTTTGTTGTGATAGTGGTCTTCTATTTTTTCTTAAACATGAATTCTTTAAGAATATCTTCAAATATGGAAACAGAAAATGCTGACTTATTTATTTTGGATGCAAGGAATTAGATACATGTCAACTGTCTGCAACAGAGGCTCCTTCAACATTTTTAACAAGCAACCCCCCCCAACAGGAGCAAACACATGCTGCCAAACAAACAGAAGTCTTAAATGGTCTGAAACAGACAGTCTGATTGTGTTTAGAGCTTCAGAGCATCTCAGGTCGTTCTAAATCACATCGCTCTCTTTTTGTAAGAGTTCATCTCTTCTGACCCCTTAAATCTATTACTCTCTTTCTGCCATTCTTCTGTCCATTCCCCTTGCAGCCTCCACCATCCTTCGATAAATCAATTGGTTGACCTGACAGATGGACACCCATCTCAAATCTTTCTCTGTTGCTCCCTCTTTACATCCATCCTTTCAAGGAACCAACTGAGTACATTTTTCACTGATGACAGAGGATCAGGTGGACTGGATAAGGGTGAAGGTTTGTTCAATGGGCAGGTCAGTGGGTGTCTGGGCATTTAAACACTGATGTAGTTGAACATGTACACCACTGATAACTACCAGATTTTCAGATCTAAAACAGATTAAGAATATATATATATATGTAAAAACTGTTTTAACTTAATGTTACGATTTTTCTTTTCTTTTTTTTTACTTGAGTGACTGGTATCATATCATCTGCTTAATTATTTGGAGAGTCTTGATGCTCAAGAGTGTGCATATTATATGAACCTGTCCGTCATACGTTCCTGTATTTTCTTGGCAAAAAAGCCTTTCATGAGCTGTTAAAGCTCATAAAAAGCTTTTATTTGCCAGATGGCAAGTTTTTACAATTTGGAGAATTTTGAAACTATTTCAAAATTTTAAAACAATTCAGTTCAAGAGCTATTGTACCATGACTGTAAAAGAGGTAAGGCTTTTAAAGGCCTTATTATCATCCTTTAGATATCTTTTTTCCAACATCATGGCAAAACAATTTGACAGTCCTCTCAAGACTGGGTCTTCCAGCTGATATCCCTGTGAGATCAGCTGCAAACTCATCCAGGGTATTAAAATAACTCAGACGTGACACGTTGACCATCTTGACAACTAGAAAATCACCCAGCGTTGTCTGTATTGGGAAAAACTCAACAATAAACAAATAATATGCAGTTTTTGTTTAATGTATGGATAGGTCAGACATGAAAAGTCTTTAGTGTGGTGCTTCTTTTATATGAACATAAAAGCTATGTAAGACACTTGAAGGGGGAAAACTCAAGTTTGTCCTCTCATACTTCTTTAACTGGTAAACTTAAAAGGTCCTGTTTGCCGATTGTCTGGATTGTGTGAGGCTAATAACTGATAGCTGAGTGCAATCTTGTGTTTCACGACCAGATAGTGAAATTATACCTGTCAGCCAGTTCTGCAAAAAACAAAAAAACTTGTATATGCTTAAAACTTTTTATCTAATTCTATTTGGCTACACTAAGAAACACAAACCCCAAGAAAATGTTCAATTAATTGAGAAATAGTTGCACATTTCAGATTATCATCATGTTATATTACTCCCCTTTGTGTTTGCTGTGCTTATCTGCATCCCAGCTAAATTGTGAAGCATGAAGAAACCAAGCTGACAGACAAAGCCAGTTCCCAGCTTGGTTCTTCATCCTATTTATTTCTTTTTTTTTAAAGAACAGACCAAGGTGTTATGGTTTTGTATACATACGCTGTTCATGGGAGCAACCTGATATCCATACAGCTGCATACTCTAACACAGAGAGAAAAATGAGGAAGAGAAAGAAGAGGACAGAGCATGCAGTCAGAGAGGAGGAAGAGGAGGAGAGAGGGTAAAAGACATGTTAGTACATGCAAGGAAAGAGGATGTGTCATTTCCTACACATCTGCGATTACATTTTAGAATACACTCTTTGCATTACAACACTGCACTTCACTGAGAGGATGCAGGAGAAGGAAACTGTAGCTTTCTCTCTTCCAGATTAGCACTTTAATTTAAGTAAACTGTACCTTTTAGTAGCATTTCTGAACTGAACTGCAAGAGCAACATTCGTTCAGCTCTCATTATTATACTGTGTGATTCAGATTCAACTACAAAGTTATATATATGTTGCTATTGTGAAGCCTTGATCATATTTACAGTTGATAAAAACTTTATAAATCTATATGCAAATTAGTAAAATTTTAATCTGATTCAAAGCATCACTTTGATAAAACACAAAGATATAAGATAACCTGATATTGATCCATATATAATTTGTTGGTGGCTCTACTTCTAAATGTAAGCTAAATGGATTATCAATTGATTGTTTCATATAAGTAACAGAAGCAGTGTAATGAAGCAAAGGTGGCCAGTTTTTCTAAACTTTAATCGCAGAGGAGCTTAGAAAGACACATTTTAAAAAGCACATCAAATATAACGGACAACATAGGGATAACTGTCACAGTAACAGTAACAGAAGAGTTACCATATAGACAAAAACTGTTTTAATGAGACACAACATGCACTCAAAGCTAGTCATTTTGTAGACTTTCATGCCTGTTTAGCTACAGATGGCAAAAGTCATTTTAATGACTATTTCTTAACATCCGCATACAGTTGGACACAACACTTCTCTTTCAGTGACTATTCAAGAAAATGTTGTGTAGAGGATGTACTAAAATGATGCTTCGGGAGGGAAGGCACTTTCCAATAGTGATTAAGTGTTACTGTTTCAGTAACCTCAATAAAACTAGAAAGTTTTGGATATCTGTATATCAAGTTTAACCCATCAGCGAAAGCAGTATCATCAAAATCCATATCTAAACAGATATGGTACTTTCACTGTTGGCTGTATTAAGGTGATAAGCCATACGTCCAAACAAAAGCATTCACCCTTGCCGCCCAAATAAACCTTTTTCCTCGGTAACCAGATTTCTTACCAACTGTGCTGACTTCTCAGCATCTCCTTTCCTTCCTTTCTTCTCATTTTTCTTCCTGAAGATCTCCTGAAGCTGAAATGACAGAAAGGATGAGGCTCTTGCTGACATATCAAAGTGCTGTTAGAAGCTTAAACGCTCTCATGTGCAAACATTCTCTGAGTTCATAAAGTCATTCATGCAGGTGGTCTTTCATGCATGGTCTATGATGTATTTCGAGTATCGGTCCTCTGGCAACACGATTAAGAGTGTTGGTTTTGCGGTTTGACTCAGTGATTTATGTTCACAGATATTAAAGAACAGATCAATGCTGAATCCAGCGTGACAGAAAACTGCAGCTGCACTGCAATCAGTATCAGGCATGTGGGTGTTGTTTAGTGGTTTGTTTTCAGTGCAACGGCCAAGCAAAATCTTTTGTTATTTCAAAATACATACACTTAACAGTGTTCAATTTAACTTAAAGCAACAAATTATAAAAAAAAAAACTCAAAATGCTGTTAGTCTGAGGTTATTTAAATAAAATATTCCCCTCATCTGACTATTCCTACCACTTGTTTGGAGAGCAGATAAATTAACATCCATTTCCAAAGAGTCGATGTGGGAATTTTCTTTCTGTCCAACACCTGCCTGCTCCCACAGGATTTAAAACCATTACCACTCCCTCCTGCTGAAAGTCCCACTCCCACCCACCTCCACACAGAGTCTGATCCCTTCCTGCCTGCAGCAGTGTTTTCAGTTGGAAATCTGTCCTTCCCATCCAGCAGAGAGAGTAACACATGTAATGCCCTAAAAAATGCTTCAATTATACCATTTGGACGTTTAATAACATGAACCAAAAGGGGGTCTGCTTTTTCAGATGGTTAACGCGTAAGGAAAAAGCCTCACCTTTAGGCACAAGATGGAAAAATGCCACCAATAATTATCAGATCTAATAAAAATGTCCCATTATAATGACATACCATCCCCTCACACTGCCTATTAGAATATCAAATATCCTAAAAAGCATATCTTTGTTGTGATAGGAGCAGAGCGCTTGTAATATTAATATGCAAATTCAGATGGTTTTTCTCTCAGTATCAGCAACTCACCACCAGGAACTCCCTCTTGTCCACCATCTGGTTGCCGTCTGCATCAAACATATTGAAAGCAATCTTAAAGCCAGCATGAGGTTCTGCAGAACAGATAGGAGAACACATTGGGTGTGAGTGTGCGCTTGTGTTTATTAAAGGTAATTTTAAAGCCATAAATAGCAAGGGAAGAGGTGGCACATAGCTTAGATATGAGGGAAAAGGAGTGAGAGAATAAATCCATGTGGACTGTAAGCTACAGTTTAAATCTAGATTTTTATCTTGTTGGTGATCAAACACAGCCGCTGATCTGCAAAATCAGATAAAGCGCTGATTCATATATGTTTAACTACAAAATATTCCAAAAAATTACAGCCTGCAACAGAAGTGTGCGCATGTGCACTGCTATTTAATATATCTTTAATATCAGATTCAAGATTAGGCAGATCAGCCATAACACCATAGAACTGCATGCATGGATTTGTTTTTTTACCATGTAAGGAGCTGGTTTGCACTTGTTTGTTTTTTTCTGTGACAACTATATTGTATCTCTCTTTACTTGATCATCCTCTCAAACCTGTGAGTTGTCTTTCTTCTTGACTCCATCAAACACTCCTCAATGATCATACACATGCATAATGTTGAGTACGTCCTTGTCATGCTCTAAAAGAGCTCTGCCCAGTCAGGGAAAGGACAAAGGAGGTGAACACCTTAAGCTTTTATTACATGTTCTTGTTTTTGAGGGGCCCTATGCTATCCTGCTGGGGGAGGCTGTAACTGTAGGGGAATGCTGTTGCCATATAGGGGGGCTGACTGGTCTACAAAAATGTTTAGGTAGGTGGCAAGTGTCAAAGTAACATCCAAGTGAATGCCTGGATAAAGCTTTTTTCAGGCAGAACATTGCATTGTAATGAGATGAGCAGCATGCCCGCCTCTGTACTTCATCATTGGGACTGTGTTTTCACTTTGGGTGTCCTGGCCGGGCTTCTGCTAAAAAATTCTGGCCCAAATATGAGCTGAACACTTATCATGTTCTCATACGACCAAAGAATTTGCTTCAGGAATTCATTGGGCTACTTTTTACAATATTCAAAAAGCTTAATCCTGCACTTTTTGCTTCGATAAGAAAAGCAGTTTTTCTTTAACATGATCCAGTTATTTGTTATTTTAACACAGTTTTATTCACCCTCTGTCAGAGAAACAGTACCAATTCTAGAAAAACCCTCCATAACAGCTGATTGGCCTTCCAATGGCTTGTTTTATGTGTTTCCTTTAACATGAAGACTTCTTTGTTCCTGTTAATTCTTTTTCATTCTTAACCAGAACAGAAAGTTGTTACTTTTGGGAAATAGGCTAATTATTACTTTTTTTTTACTTATAGCTTATTGCGGATAATGTAACCTTCTTATTTCACGTTTACTCGAGTCAGCTTTATCTAATTTGTTAAAATACATCGATTTTTGCATGTTATGCCTGCTGCATGCTCCAAAAATTATTGGGATGGCAAAGGTTTTAACACTGTAATGTCCCCATTTCTTCCTGCAACACTTAGAAGATATTGTTGCATTGAAGGCACCAAGCAATGAAGCTTTTCAGTTGTGCTATTGTCCCATTCTTCCTGCAAACACTTTATAAAGTGTGCAACAGTACGATGTATTCATAAGCCTCCTAATCATGGCAAAGTTTAAGCTATAACTATGACATTTTTATTCTTCTTTTTTGGTGTTCCAGCTAATTTAACCCTAAAAAAAAGAATTAATTTCCGTAGAATGAAAAAAATAATAAACAAATTAAAGTTATTTCAATAAGTGTAGAAGTAAAATGACAATGTGTAAAGACTGAATCGACTCACTTGTCAGGATGCAGAGCAGGAACAGGTACTCTGTGTAAGAGATGATGCCTGGTGACAGGGAGTTGGGGGGAAAAAAAGGGGTCACTTTCAAGACAGCCTGCAGTGTTTACAGATGTTCAAAGCCCGTGGGCCCCTTGAGTCTCACACACAATCAAACACACTAACACGCATAATCCTCCCTTTCATCAAGATAGCATCTTAAAATGTGTCTTCTCTAGGCTGAGCTGCCAACGGCCATTTGACCACACACTGTCTCTTCTTCCTCAGCAGAAGTTACCAGAGTAAAGACACAGGTTAGTGTGTGAGTCTGTGTTTGGATAAGCAAGTGAAAAATGTTGTAGGGGGTAATCCTTTCTTGCCTCTGGCACATTTAGAATCTCTGTCGCTCCAGCTCAGTTCTCTGTCCTTTTTTTTTTTGCTTTCTGTCTGATTGCTCAGATAGTTCAGGGTGACTCGCTTGAGTGTTACGGAGGACTGCTCTCCCATTGGTGTGTATGTGTGCATGAGTGTATGTGAAGGCGAACATGACACCAGTCAGAGCCACTATGAGTCCAGTGTTTTGCTGATGCTTGACTGCTTTGTGCAAAGGAGCTGGTTTGGAACTTAATTCTCTTTTCCCAATGTAGCCTGAGCTCCACAAAGATCAGAAAATACACTCTAAAGCTACTCGAGTTTCTTCTTACAGTCTGTGTTTACACTCATGCTTTCAGTGGCACACTAATTAATCTAGGCTAGTTGAATGTTAATGTCCTGATCGTAGTTATATGGGGAAATACTTGAAAATAAATAAAAAATTATTTAAAATGACTCATAATGATTCATGACTTGAGATTTTTTTTTCCATTTAATTTACTCAATACACATAATTCTATGGGGTTTTATTTGTTCTTTCCTGACTAACAGTGTGCTAATCAGTACTGTATCAAAATTATGCTACAGGAAAGATTTCAATGAGATATTGACAAAAAAGAACAATAAATTCTCAAAACAAATGTCACTAAAAGTTGCTGGATGACTAAACGTCCCACTGAGTTGGCATCTCTTCCCACTCCTTTACATCCGGTCAGCTGCTTAAAAGACTTTAAAGGTTCCATTTTCACATGAGTTATGACTGCAAAAATTGTCCTTGATATTTCAAAGATGTCTTGGTCTTATATACTGCACACAACAGTGGGAGCCTACTATGACTTTCAGGTTTGAAAGTGGAGCCTAAAGGTTTGCAATTGCTCTGCATTGGCGCTTGGCAAACACATGGCTATATGTTGTAGCATTTTTTTTGCCACTTGAGGGCAGTCTCACACATGTGTGTAACTGTCTTAAGTGCGGGCTTCTCTTGGTTTGGTTTGAGAACTGTTGTTGGTCCTTTAGCTTTGCTTGCTTTGGAAAAGAAAGAAGTCAAACTGTACAAAAATCTGCTTAGAACTGTAACAACTAAATAAAGTCTTAAAACAATAAAGTTCATCCAGTGCAGCTACTCTCTCGCCTGATAATTGCTGGGATAGGCTCCAGCCCACCCGCGACCCTGCATGGATTAAGCGGTACAGAAAATGGATGGATGGACAGTGCAGCTACTGTCTGCTTGTTCTCCGTGATTCTTTGCTCTTTTTCGTTTTGGCATTCGTCCCCTTTGTGATGAAATTGGGATAAAATTGGCCCCTTCCTGGCTCAAGCTAACTTTCCACCAATCAGCTTTTTACCTTGCCTTTAGGTTTTTAAGGGACTGCTGACTATGTGTATTCAACCATCAGCAATGGTTGAAGTTACCTTAATCTTGCACATTGTGAGGAGTGAGCTCAAAACAGTTGTACCAATGTGCTACTATAAACGAGTCATAAGTGAGGGTTCACCCCTTCTAATGGCCAGCAGACTCTGGATGCAAAAAGACTTCCTGTAGAGAAGCCTATAAGGAAATTATCTCTTTCTCACTACATATAATAGGTCAGCAAAGTGTTATCTTCAAAAGTTTGTCCTCAGTGAATAGTTTAAAGTCTGCTTTAAATCAAATATATTGTTAATTTTATATATAATCTAGAGTAAAACATACATTAAATCTGATTATGCCATTGAATTCAGGTACTATGTTATTATTGAGTGCTACCCTTTGGGTGTGCATTGTTTCTGCATTTCTAAATAAATAATATCTTAAAACATCTGATTACAAAAAAAAACAACTAATTTGCAGATGGGCAAAATGGTAATCTGAAGACCTGACAGCAGTTCTTCCAAAACCAGTGACATCTTGGTGTCTTTACCAGCCTCTCAATTGCAACTTGCCTAAGCTACCTGAAACAAATTACCAAAAACACAAACTCAAAATTAAAAGGAGATTTACACATAAAACTGGTAAAATAATTACATTTCTTCTTTAAAGAAGCCAAACAAAAGTTTTTTTATATATATATATAATGGTGTATTACTATGTCAGTATCTGAAAAAGACTTTCATAAATGTCTAAAATGAGGCATAAAAACCTTTGGAATAACAAGAAATTGTACCAAAACAAAAAATATTTGGGTTAAATTTGATAACATTAAAATCCAAACTACATGTAATTATACTCAGAGTATATCGTGTGTTAATGCACATTAGCACATTTAGCATCTCCACATTAAAATACAAGCAGAAAAAGCAAAAAGCAGAAAAAAAGGATTGCTAAATGGGCTTGGAATAACCAGCGTTTCCTGTGAATAAGCAAGTTAAAATTTACATTTGTGACACAAATCTGTCACAGTTGACAACATGAGTTTTCTCTGAACTGTAGTCTCTCATGTAAATGTTTAGCCTATCGTATCAATAATCCCCATCGCTGTAAATGTATCACATATTTCTTTAATGTCCTCAGTTTGTAACAATTTGTAAACATAAGTAGAAATATTTCTTTGTATTGCCATGTCCATCTCATACATCCAATCACTTACACTATATCCATTCTTGAATTTCTCTATATCCCTCCACTCATTATGTTTATCTCCATTTTTAACTCCCTGACTCATTGATCTCTTTTTTTCTCTCTCCATTTCCTTGATGAAAGAGGGAAAGACGGCAGTCCTCCTGGATGCTTGTCCCTACAGACTAATTCGAACCCACACATATGATGCAAACTGAACATACTTCTGCAATTATAAGGGAGGGAATGTATCACGCATGGTGTTCTATATTTAGCATCTCCCAGTGTGTGAGTGTGTTTGTGTGTATGTGTTGATCAGTGTAATTATCACTATGGGGATTCAGTCCCTGACTGTGTGATAGCTCTGTTACATATTCCTGCAGCAAATGCTTAATTAGGGTAAGCGCGTCTCCTTTTTTCTCTCTCTCTCTCTCTTTCTTTTTCCCTTTAGTGTAATATAAATTGGGAAGAGGAGAATTTTTTTCCCTCCTTTTTTTTCTTTTTTTTAGCAGGTTGTTTGGCTGCAGGGAGGGACAGCATGACATCAATCCTGGATTAGAGACACCTACAGTGACACAGAAACTCAAAAGCACTGTTTAATCACAATCAGTGGTAAGCCCTGGTAGACATGAATGTAATTAAAACACAGAAAATCTGCAGAAATCATGTAATATTTTTGCAATAATCTAAAATATTCTGTCTCATCCGTAGCAGGATATTCAAATTGTAGATTAGTTATGGTGCAACAATACACACGCTGCAAATCCCTAAGTCCACATTCACCAAACATATTATGTATTTATCTTTGACTGTTACTTATTCACTCTGGAGGCTGTCTTGCAAAAGCACAACACCACAGTAATGTTGCACAAATATGCAACTTCTTGCATTCATGCAAAAGTGAATGTAAAATCTTCTGTAGAAATGTCACCATGACAAACTCAAAAAAGGTGTCTTTCAACATGACTTTAACAATCTCTTCAAGGCAAGGCAAGGCAAGGCAAGTTTATTTGTATAGCACATTTTCCGGTTCAAGACAATTCAAAGTGCTTTACATAAAACATTAAAAGGATTACAGATAAAAAGCAGCTAAAATTACAATAAAATCATTTAAACACAAAAACAATCATTAAACAGATTTAAAGCAAGAAAAGTTAAAAGTTACCGTGCAGGTTTCATGCATAGATGCATGAGAACAGAAATGTTTTTAACCTGGATTTAAAAGTTT
>JAOXYM010000004.1:24430484-24448002 GCA_028567055.1 Leptatherina wallacei | reverse complement strand
CACTGATTTGAGTCAGGTGTGTTTCAGCAGGGACACTTCAAAAACCTGCATACACACCGGCCCTCGAGGAACAGGATAAGCTATCATGGACATGGTTCTGAAAAGGAATGATTCGATACCCCAGAGACTGACATGTTGGCGGTGTGTTTCAGTCCAAGTTATATACTGATACAGTTCACCTCTTTTATTTTTATGTCATATACAGTTTTGTTGAAACTCTATAATCATCTTGATTGTTGCTCAGCAACAAACACAACATGCCAATGCATTAATAATGACCAACTTTCCAAGAGTTTGTCAACTGATCTTTATTTGTATTTATTTATTTAGCCTTAATAATATGTATGTCAAATGTACTACACCAATATACAGTGATTTCTCTTTGGAGATTAACAAAATATATGTCAAATCAATTAAATAGACTATGATCCAAAAAATAATAATTAAAAAAGCATACGAGATTGCAATGACCTCAAGCTTTAAGAACTATTTTTGTTTGGTAGGTGTACCACCACATAGCAGAGTAGTACTTGATTTAATTATTTGCCAGAGCCCTGAGGGAAAAGAAGTTGTACATGTTCAGCACAGCAGCTTGAATCTAAAATATGTACAGAACTGTATAAAAACAGAATATTTATTTGCCATTTCTACATTTTTTGCATATATGTGATTTATCTAATAATTTATCCCATAGTCTTTCACTGGGGAGTTGTTGGGCTGACCAGGTGTGGCCGAAAATGTGTGCACAATCTGAAGTATTGTATACAAAGAAACGAGTCTAAGCAGAAAACTGCATGTAATTAGTACATTATCAAAAATATGGTTATTTAAGTGTTTCTTCTAAAGGTAACAGTGAATCTAGCTAAGCAATTTTACATTATATAAGTTAATATTTCTACTCTATTCCACATTTTGGAGGCAGTTAACTGTTTACTAACTGTTCATTAAATTTCCGCTCTGTGTATTTAACAACGTCCCTAAGTATTTTTCTAAGTCAAATTGATGATATTTTGTAACTAATAAATGATGATGCATTATTAAAGATTAAGTAATAGGGGACTACAGTTTAAATGGTTGAAATGATCAGTCTTTTAATAAACATAATGGATGTATGTGAATGATTACTACACTAATATGTCATTTTTCTGTAATGGTCATGTTGCTCGATGACAAATACTTTGACTTTTGGAGCGTTATTATATTGATCCTGGTGTATCTTTATTAACCCGCAATGCATGAAATTGATTTGTGGTAGTAAGACTGCAAACATATCTTTGCAGCTGTGTAGTCTGAGCTGTCCCTGCACACATCTCCCCGTGTGACAACGTTTTCAGCGTGGGGCAGTTTCAGCACCAGCGCTAGCGGAGAGCGCCATCACTGCATCTGCGCGCGCATATCGTCCTGCAGCCAAACAGTGAGCAAACTGTTTCCACTGGGCGTGAGGGAAATAAGTGACAACAGTTTAGCCGCTCGAGAGAGAGAGGGGGGGGACCTGAGGAAAAACATTGCCAGAGACAGCACGACATTTATGTGGGTCTAATCTTGGTGGAGAAACATGAAAACACACAATGCTGTGTGGCTTTTTCTTCCCTCACTGGCATGTCGTTTTGACTTAAGAGGCCCGTACGTCAACAAAAATCCTTCTTAACCAGCGAACCACCACCTTGCTACGTGTCACTAAAGCCAAACAGCTTTAAGTCCTAACCACTCACCCTCTCTTTGGCCTGAACGGTCGGGATGGACGGCATCAACCCGTTGATGCTGTGCCTCCTAATCCTCTTCCTGCCTGTGCCGCTCGTCATATCTTTATAGAAGTAAAGTGCCATGGCGCCTCCCGCTGCAACGCACATCCCAACTTCCAGGCATCTCCGTGTCCTTGCTGCATTAGCCGCTTGACCACCGACTAGCTCGCTTTTCGCCCCCGACCACAGGTTTAGCTTTCCGGCCAGTGCTGCCACTCTGCGGAAAGCGGCCATTGTTGCCATTGGTGCTGCTGCTGGTGCTGCTGCTGTGCTGCTGCTGTGATTCTAAGTTTAGTGGCAGCTCAAAACTATCGCGTTTCACCGATTTCATCGCGAGATGTGCGGCCAGCGTTGATGGAGAAGCTGAGAGCAAAGCTCACTGGAGGGATATGATGTTTCACTGAGTGAAAGTCAGTGATTAATCTGACTCACAGTTATGAGCCCGGTGAAGTTTGCTATAAACATGTGGGGGCTGAACTGTTTGTTTGGATAAGATTTAGACTTTGACCAATAGCAACAGGTTTAAACACAGAACAAAACTCAAATCAGAAATAGAAATCTATGGAAGTAACACCTGAAATGTGTCTACAGTCTCTTTAAAGATTATCCACATTTAATGTGGTTAATTGGAAACAGTTCAGTAGCCTAACTGGGTGTAGAAAGGAAGTTTCTCCAGAAAGATGGCATTTAACCACTCTATAAAAGACACAGCGTGAATATAACAGAATCAAAATAATATTCATTGATGCAAAGTTGAAAAGAATGTGGTAATTTCTTTATCTATATGTACAGTGAGCGTAAAAGGATTAACATAAATAAAAGGAGAACAGCTGATGTAAGTGATAGTAAGAGTGCCCCTGTCTTAACTGTTATGAAATTAAAATCGAGCATTGGCTACATCATTTAAGTGTATATTTGTCATCTTTGCACTATTACAAATGAATAACATGATTTCAAACGTATTGCGCTCAGTGTGTATCAACACAGTACACCAATATTGTTGGGAACAATGTTTTAGACCACAACACTAGTTATTACTGATGCTGTGCTTTTATTTGTAGCTGGTAAGTTTACAATTTTTGTAGTAAACTGATTTGCAAAAGTAGTAGTGAGGCTTGACACATATTTTGATGGAGTAAGAAACACATTTTTCTTTCTTTACTAAGGTTCTTGTATAGCTTAAATAGAGTTCTGGAGGATTCATTACTCCATAAGTTCTTCTGACACTAATTTTCAGCCACTCTTTCATGGAGACCACTTCGGATGAGGCTTCAGTGAACAGTAGATTAACATTACTTTCAGATGTTGTTAATCTGTTGTATAGAACACAGTATTTTTTACACTACACTTATCATGTTTTCCTCAAATTATTCAAGGGTTCACGGCATACCACTGAGATATGCAAAGCGTTTCGGCAAATATTTTTTTGGGGAATCACATTGTTGAGTCCACAATACAATTTTATGCCTGTCAAATGACAAAAGATGCCACTTTAATCTTAATTATTTACCAAGTTGTCTGCCGTGTGTAGGCACAACGTTGCCCCCCTTGTGTCAGGTGTCTTTTTATGCTTGAATGAGTCATAAAATACTATATATCAATATAATAATATTAAGTGGCTTAAAAAAAACGTCCTGTCTAGTGGTCAGGTAAAGGGAGTGTAAAGAAGTGACAGGTAAATGTATCATGGAGATACTAAAGTTAATATACCGCTTCCTGACTGTGTGCTGTGAAACACGTGAAAAAGAAAAGTCAGAGAAAGTGTTTGAAGATAACTCAGCTTAGCAACTTCTGTTGATATCCCCCAAAACCTTCCATAAAGTGAATATGACTAGAGGCTGGAGTTAACATGAAAGATGTATCAGTTTACATGGAAGGAAATTATGAATGACCAATGATTTCAACATTTGTCAGTCTTCACTTTTCATTTAAGGTCAGCATTGGTATCAGATTTCCAGTAGTAAGTGAGGATCAAAGCAGCCAATGGAGAGCAGATATCAAACAAATATCAAAGATGAACTCTTCATTTAAGTCTTCACATGTAGGACTAATGTTAACCTGATGGGGCTTTTCTGGTGACTTTGATGCTGAGAGAATAAAGGGGAGATGTCTGAAGGTTGGGCCTGTCACCTGTTCACATGAAGCGCAGGGATCACTCTGCTGTTTAGTTGAAAACAGATCAAACAAAGACTATCAAAACCTCTTGGTTAAGTTAAACAGTTTGAATAGTTTGACTGTTTAACTCTTCATTTGCTCCTTTGTTTTGTGCATAATCCAAAGTAGGACAGAGTATCATGGCTTTCAGGGAAGCAAAATTTAAGATTGTTTTTGTATAAAATCAAGTTTATGGCAGATATCAAATGGTCACAATTCAGTAGATACATAGATTGTCCATATACACTCATTTGACAACATTTATTTTATATATTGAGACAGTTACAGGCACAAATGTAATCAAAATGCAATATTAGATTCATCTGCCTTTTCTAATAACTAAATGAGAGATCAAGTTATGAAGTTCCTGTCTAATTTCTAATAAAGACAATCCCCATTCTGAGGACCCCTGGAGTTCTTCAGACCCTAGTTAGGAGACCACTTGCATTAATAACCTCTAGGCTACTTTTTCAGTTATTCCATTACCCAGGCATTCGATTATAGGCTGTAATTTCTTTGTGTGTGTGTGTGTGTGAGCGCGTGCATGTGTGGGGGTAGGGGTATAAGCCCGAGGGCCCCCCTTCTCCTCCTCCTCCTCCTCCTCCTCCTCCTCATCATCATGATCACCCTCCTCCTCATACTGTGGTCGCTATGCTTGACTTCCCTCTGTGGCCACAAAAAGAGCAGAAAACATAGATATTATAATTTAAAGCAGATCACGTGACCCTGGGAGCCGCTCACTTGTGACTGAGTGTGAGGATGTGGTGTTGACGTCTTCATTGAGGCCAGGTCGATATCCAATACATCCGATCAGCCTGAGGCGTTTCCAATCGATCCATGTCTCCTTTTAAAAAGTTCTTTTGTGTGAGCGACTGTGTGTGTGTGTGTGTGTGTGTGTGAGTCATTAATACTAATGAACCGAAAGAAAGAGGGCGCAGAACGCACACCGCTATGTAATGGACTATATGCTCTTTTTCTTTAGCGCACGAGTCAAGGCACGTAAAATATATGAGGCATGGGTACAGAATGATCCATGTTCAGCGACCACACGCACGCGTACACACCTTTGCTCCTGCAACTCATTCATCAACGGGACTCCCAGGAGAGGGGTGCTGCGTGTGCGTGTGGTGGGGAGGGGAAAGTGCGTGGGCGCGTGCGCTTATGTAGCGTGTGTTTGTATAGCTGCTGAAATCAGTGCTATAGGAGTCCCCGTCCCTTAGGTTTTCATAAACAATATTTTTTAAAAATAAAAAGACAAAACATGGTCTAAATCAGCCTGTTTGGATTTCCATAGTCACCCGTCAAATCTAAATGAACAGAATGCAGAAAAATCCATCTTTATTATTATTATCATCATTATTAGTAGCATTATTATTATTAGTAGTAGTATTAGTATTATTTTGCCATATCATGCAAAGCTTAGAATATCGCTTATGTAAAGTTTGTTTGCTTGTTTGTCTTGTAAGTGACAGATGTCTGGACTCCATGTGTAAATATGGATAAGTTGGTTTTAGATATACCCTCTCAAACACTTTTTCCCCTCCTCCTGAAGTTCTTCAAGTGTCAAGTGTCGGGGTATTTTCTAAGTTTGCAGTTCAAACAGGTATACTCTGGTTGTTTTTGCCCGATTCCCTTACAAGATCCCCACGCTTTGAAGATGGGTGTCTTTGATTCGTCTTTTAAGACCACAATTAAAGATATATGGGCTCCTGCGCTGTTCAAAGCATCATGAAAAGATCAATGAGGGGATTGACAGTCAAGTGATGTCGTTTGCACAGGTGTGTGTGTGTGGGTGAATGTGTACGATTGTGTGTGTAGACCAAAACCTGTGGTTGTGTCTGTCCGGGCACTGTAAACGTGCGCAGTCACACAAAACGGGAGCAATAAATCAACAGCCGGGTGTGAAAATTACGCAAATGGGGGGTTTCCTCGGTTTCTGGCTGCACCTGAGTCACTTCGACATCGAGCCATGGGGTTGTAAAGCGTTTAGGATGTCACTTTCACGCTGTTTGACTCAGCCTTTACACACTCTTTTCTCCGCCGAGTCTGTTTATAGCGCACACAAGTTGTTGTGAAGTTGCGCACTCCCCCTGCGAACCGAGTGTACAGAGCATTTATGTGCGCCGCTGAAGTGCCCATAAGCACTGCGAATCTGTCTCTTTGAGTGTCAGAGAAGTCGCTGTGTTGCTGAAGGGGATTTTGGCTGAAGGAAAATAAGCCTGTCAGTCTAATTTTTATTAGTAGTTTTAATTTCCCCTCAGAGTCCCTGTGCTGTCAGCGCTGAAACTGAACATCAAAGGTGAGACAGCAGAGCAACGAGCGGAGGGATGGAGGGAAGCAGAAATTATCCATAGAAGGAGGAGACTGGGGCACATTTAAAAGGCAACTCATGGTGAACATGAGGCAATACATTAGTTGTGGAGTGAGGTGCAGTTGTCTCAAAGCGCTTCACACTGCAGTTGCTGCATGCTGGGGAACGGAGAGTACGGCAAATATAAATAAATAATCTGAAGCGAATTCAGCAGAAGACAGCGAGAGGAAACCCTGACCAGAGCAAAAGGGGAGTATCCCGTGAGGAGGAGAGAGGAGGATAAATAGCAGAGGGGAAGAGAGGAAAGGAGACGGAGTGCTGCAACCGGGGATACAGCGCAAAAATAAAAAACACCGGAGTTGTACTGGAATTAGCTAGCAATCTAATTAACGCTGTGCCAAAACACGCACTCACTGGGGATATTCTGCGCTTGCACATTGAACTTTTCTTTTCCATCGCTTCACAGGCTTACCCCTCGCTTGCTTGCATATAGAGGCTCTTTGCTCATCACTTGGACCTCGACCTGGATCTCCTGTGCTGCAAGCAGGAGCGAGTGTTAATCTGTGATGGGGGCAGCGGCCGAGGTTGGGAGCTTCGCCAACGGATTTTTGGACAGCTTTGGTGCTGCGGGTGCCGCTCCGGCTCCCGTCGGCTCTCATTTTGTTCTCACCCCAGCCGGGGCTGTGGACTACAACTCTGTAACCGGACTGATGATGGGAGGGCAGGCGCAAGAGCGGGAGCACCTGGTGTCCGCAGAGAGACTGTCCCGAAGCCTTGCGGATCTCAGCCACCTGAAAGGGATTCTGAGGCGGAGGCAGCTTTACTGCAGGACCGGCTTCCACATGGAGATCCATCCCGACGGCACGGTGCAGGGCACCAGGAAAGATCACAGCAGATTCGGTACCGACCCATTCACAATTAGGTTATTATCAGTGGCATTGGCGTTGTTGCCGTTTTTTTTTTTGCCTGCTTTTCGGAGTAGTATCATGGAGGTTGAGGTGATGACAGAACTAAAAAGGAGAAAAAAATGATCTAACATTTAGTCAATGTCATCATACAAAAGACATGAATATCATTAATGATAAAAGAAAAATAAATGGTCAATGGATTCTAACACAAAATAGGACAAAGCTGCATCACTTGATCCATCATGGTATGTAGCCACTAAAGCCACACGGGGTCTTATGATTACCTGCAAAAAACAAATGTTGCCTACTGCTGCATTGGCACTTTGAATATGCTAGAAATATTTTTCAAAACAGATCTGTCCGAGTGGGACAACAGTTGAAATATTTCATGTTTACATTTTTCTACTCGAGGTTAGATTACACCATTTTCTGTTCAGCTAATCAGAAATATTGCCCCGGCTCGTGACACATCAGAAGTAGACCATAGATGCCTTATTTTAAACTTGCAGATTGTTACACTTTCAGTTCTTAGTTCAGTCCATTTCCGTTTTTGATGCAGCTTCATGCCACAGAGTTTTGTAGGCTACTTTACAATTAGTAAGAGCACAGTTGAAATCTAGTGTGTTAGTAGAAATGATCCGGAAAACTAGTTCAATATTAAATCCAACAATTATGTTGATTTAGATATTTCTTTATTCATTTGTGAATGTGATGCAATGTGTGTGCAGGTATTCTGGAGTTCATCAGTCTTGCTGTGGGACTGGTCAGCATCAGAGGAGTGGACAGTGGCCTTTACCTCGCCATGAACAGCAGGGGAGAGCTGTATGGATCAGTAAGGATACCCTTATGAACTTACATTTAACGTACACATTTTCATTTGCACATACATTAATGTTGTATAGGCTACTTGAGACTGGTTTCAATGTTTATAGCCAGTAGGGGGCACTTTTTGCACCATCAAACTCACATTTCTTTGTGTGCTTGTCTTTCTGTTTTGCAGGAGAAGCTGTCAGCGGAATGTGTTTTCAGGGAGCAATTTGAGGAAAACTGGTACAACACCTACTCTTCAAACATCTACCGACATGGTGAAAAGGGGGCGTTTTACTTTGTTGCATTGAACAAAGATGGAACATCTCGAGATGGGACGAGATCAAGACGACATCAGAGGTTCACTCACTTCTTACCGAGGCCCGTAGACCCAGATAGAGTCCCAGACTTGTACAGAGACATACTGGGCCAAAGCTGAGACTAAAGGAGTACTACCTTGACCCTATCAAAAAACCTGGTCTGAGCTGAAAGGCGAATCAAGTGCACCTAATTTCATCCTCCCTCTTAAGGGAGATAGAGGATCTTGTTGATCTGGACAAAACAGGATCATAGAAGTTGCACCAAATCAACACTCCACCCTGCTGGAATGGAGGAAGGAGTGAAAAAGCAAACAGGTCTTGGAGTTTAAACAGTACCAAGAAACTTTTTGTGGAAGATGTAGAGACCCCATCAGAGAAAAAGAAACGCTGGGTCTTGAATATTGCCCTTTTGGTGGCCTATGCAAAGGCCCTGGTGGCCAAATGGATGATTTCTGGATTTCCTTTGTTTTAACAAATGAAACCCAAATATGTGCTGGTCCTGACTGCATGTTCAAATGGACACATATGAGGACTAGATAGTTGAGATTAACCACTGGCTGCTAGTAGCTTTTTACTGCTGTGGCTGATGAGTCTTGTCAGTTCCACTGCTATCAGTAGGCCTTTTTTTTCACTCAAACATTAATGAGGCTGCTAACAATACATTTAATTAAATGACACAATCCACTAAAATACGTGGCTGGTTTACATTTGAAAAAAAAAAAAAGGTAGTTTCATGCACTGAAAAGCAGCTTTGCTTGTTTTGAGAAAGAGCTCTTGGACAAATATAGAGATATATATAATATAGAGATCGTGACTCTTCAGCAAAGTACTCAAGGAAGAAGAGAAGAAGGACAAGTCTAATGGACTTTCATAATGACTTCTGTTGTTACCCAGTGAAGGAATTCAGCAGCTGTCAGACTGACTGCAGTCAAACAACGTGCATGGGACCCACAAAGACACCTTTACAAACAATTTGACAGATTTTATTCTTATTTATGATTTGTTTTTCTTTGGCCATACAATATATTTATTTCATATATTTATTTATTTTTAAAATATATTTTTACAAATATGAGGTAAAATAAAATAAAAAAAAAAACATATCAAGAACCAGCAATGGGATTCTTTGTGTTTATTAGTATGTCGTTTTTTGTTGCCAGAGTTTGATTGAAGGAGGTTTTTTTTGTGAGGATTCAACCTGTGAAATCAGTCAGCTGGGTTAGTGATTAAACCAACTCTCTCCTCACAGCTCTTCATTACTGTTCTAAGTCAAATTATTTGAGCCACAGTGATGCAGAATGATGCTTCAAAGATCGCATCCTAAATTTTCTTATAATGCAACCTGAATGAACCTAAATATTTGCTTCACACACCCGAGTCAACGATATCACTTGGGTATTTTTTCATCAGACTTAACATGTCTTTTTAGATCCATCTATAGCACACACGCACATATATATATGTGGATGTATGTGCACGTGAGAAAGTATACAGGGCAGATACTTGCTCCTAGCAGACTATCCATGTTGTGTTTTTGCTACAGAAGTGAAAAACACTGGTCACTAATACAGCAGCCCAATATTATGACAGAAGACATGACAGCTATTTTGGTCCTTGCATAATGTTACAATAAAGGCAAAAACCAGTGTATGAAAACATAAACACGTGCAGCTCGCAATGTGAAAATATGGTTATTAAAGACCTTGCTTCATGACAATGTACATGTTTGATATTGCTGATTTGACCACAAACACTTATGAGGAAGTAATTGGGGTGTTTGGAGGCATTGATCCACCTACTCTCATATTGGAGATCCAAGTTTGAAAAACATTCCAAACAGTATTTTCCACAGTCCTTTAAGTTTCAGTTTAAGTTATAACCATATTCTCACGAACAAATGGTTTGGGTTTGGAATTAAAACGTCACAGTTAGGGTTAGAAAAACATGCATTTTAGAGGTTTACAAATTTTTTTATTCATTGGTTCCCTTAAATTCAGGCTGTTGATGCCAAGGAACAAACAACAAGCTATAGGAATACATTGACACCTCTTGATTGTGACATTACATGTAGACAAAAATACCTAAAAACAGATAGACAATAGTAGAAGTAATGGCAAAGGAGAATAAGAAATGCATCAAATAATTGGTGAGAAGAGCTCCATTTGCTCTGACATATACCCTAATATGTCATCTCTGACACATTATAGTCTGATGCTATTTGAAGCTGATGTGGCAAGATGTCACTCCATCAAAAAGCTTGGTAGGAGCCGAAAGCAAACAACTTCACTGCCTGGGCTCACCGCCATTTCTGAAAAAAATACTAAACTAATTCATTACGAGGCCATTTGAATGTCATCTGCTCCACATCTAAACAACTAAAGTGGTTCATGTTCAGTAACACTTCTAATTTTTCAACAGCCATACGTAATGTTCATGAGTAGTTTGGATTTTTTAAATGTAAACAAGTCATATTTTTTTGGCCTAAATTTAACTAAAAAGTGACAAAAATATTGGAATAAATGTGGAGTTACTCACAGCACATTTCAGAAGTGAAAGTGAAGTAAAAAATCTTATCAGTACTTGAATCATTTGCTCCCCTCTTTCTTCCTCATAAAGACTTTGTGGCTTGTCAAAAGAAATACATAAAAAATTGTTAGTTTCAAAGTGGAACAAACAGTCTTTGAGCAGTTTGAATGGAGGATCTGTACAACTGAGAGCGTGGCAGGCAAAGTAACATAAACAATGCAAATGACACATGTTTTGTGTGTCTGCTCGGTCCATGCTCACCAGTTATTGTGTTATGATATATTTGTCCACATGTCCAAATTGTATGGTTGTAAATTGTGAGATGGCAAGGTTTTGTGTTGGGCAGTGGCATGAAAAGAATAGTGATACTGTATGTGTAACCATTAAGTGTTATTATTATTAGTTATGAGAGCTCAGTTACTTAAAATTATAATAGAACACCTTAAGTCCTCTTCACACGAGACTAGAATTACCTGAAGGTGCATTGCAAGGATACCCCCCCTCCCCCCCCCCCTTACTTACACACACACACAAACATAATGTGTGGCAACCTTTAATCTACTTTATGCAGACTAAGTGCTCTTATAGGCTCTGTAGGGTTATCTGAGTACTCAGTACTTGAACCCCCCATTGTGAAACTCACAGGACCCCCGTGCACTTGGGATGGAAACAAAAAAAGGCTCAACAAAGCCTGACCTTACTGAGGGAGGACTCTGTGCTGCCTGTCAGCCATCAACATTTGACCAATGTTGGTGAGACACAGGAAAGAGCACCCCTGTGAGATTTGTCCGTACAGCTGCATTTCACATCAAGGAGACGTTTTCATGTATAGGTTGGAGCCAGCATAGTGGCTCATCAGCTTGGAAACATGTTGCAGATAAGATTACAGAGCATTTCAGTTCATATTGGCCCTGTTGCACAGGCAGGAGATACATTGTGTCTCGTTAAGGGATGTTTCAGTGTGCAAAATCCTCAGATAGGGGTATACAGTGAAGGATGAGAGGGATCATCAGACAAGCAGCACCTGAGTACCAGCATGTGGACACTGACTGAAAGTGTATGTCAGACACTGATCTTAAAACTAGGAAAGAGCGATAGGACTTGAAAGTTTGTAAGAAACAGGTGGGTGTCTGAAAATAAAAATAAAATCATAATGGAAAAAAAATCCAATGTGGGTTCTTGGTGTTTGGCAGCCCATCAGGTTACAATCTTTCTTTGAAGTGTGAGTGTGTGTGTGTGTTTGCATGGAGAGGGAGGCATGTTTATGTGAGTCAAAGTGACTGCATAGATTCATGTCAGCACAACTTCTGTGCATGTGTGTGTGTGATCTTTGAATCTGTGTGAAGGTGAGCCAGGGGTTCTCCTGACTAGAGGGCTGTCTGACTGATGTGTAAAGGCCCGTGTGTTTGTGTGTAGTGCCATATCTCCACTCCCTCTCTTCTCTCTGTCTGTCCTCTGTGGGGTTTTCCGTGGACTGGTTAGATGATTGGATTTATAAAATAAAGGTCCACAGCAGGAATAACCACAGCAAAAGCAAAAATAAATAAATAATATAATTAATTAAATTCTTTAAATCATGTCTTGTGCATCAGTCATCAAAATTTAGCTTGTTACATAAATTTGTTTTAGTGGACTTACCAAAAGGATAAACATTTTCGCTTTATAACCTGAAAAAAGACAAAAAAAACAAGAAAAATGCAGATGACAAAATATTTAGCACATCAAAACCACTGAAACTATATATTAAAAATGTCAAATGAAAATTTAGAAGCAATCACTCTCACGACCCTCTTCACAATTTGACGTTTCACAAGGTGAGTGTTGCCGTGTAGCTCGCAATCTTCACAGGTGTTCTTCCTGCAGCCGTCAACACACACTCTGATGGTGTGCACAGTCTGTCATCAATTGTCTGTGCGTGAAGTTAATGGCTCTTTCAATGACTCAGCTGTGATGAATTCAGACAAAAAAAAGAAAAAAAAAAGAAAAACATGACGCATCACTCCCAAATTCTTAGACGCATATGAATATTACTCTTGACTAACAAACTTCATCTCTCAAACTCTGACGTATCCACTAGATTTACTACAATTAACATCTTTATGGATTTGGATTGTGCAACCAAAAAAAAGCTTAAACCTGGAATGAAACTTTTGACATAGAAAATAGGCCTTTTGTCAACCTTTTTATTTTGAAGTTGATTTGGTGTATTTGAACTACAACTGTTAAGGAGCAACACCAGTAGTAATTCAGGGTCTTATCTGTCTGATCCATCTAAGATTAAAACCAGGCAGCTTTTGGGGTCTTTTTAAATGGAAATAATGGCTGTTTCCATGAACAAGAAAGCTGAAAATGTACAGGCAGCATCAATGTTGTGGACATTTTCACATCATTCTTCAGGAAAAACCACCATGTTCTCAAAGTTGTCCGAACTTGAGGTCCAACAGTGTCTGATTCAAAATCATTTTAGTTGGCATTCGGTTCTTCAGAATGCTGAATTATGTAGCAGCACACTACTGTACTTCAAATCAAATCAAACTTTATTCATAAAGTACTTTTCATACAAAAGCATCACAAAGTGCTTTACATTAAAAACACAAACCTTCACACGCTCAAGTATAAAACATCTAAGTTCAAGGACTTGTCACACACATCATCACACTCACATCCCCAGAGTGCACACATAAAACCACCACCCTTCCCCCCACCCCTCTTTGCACAAACATAAACTCTGACCTCTGGTTTGTGGTTTCTGTCTCTTTAACTGAAACATCAATTTAAAAACATAACTGGTGATAAACATCTGAGGATAAAACATCTGGCCTGATGCTGCTGCAAGGAAACATCATCCTGGGGATCCGTCCACACCAGGAGCGTCTCACCAACGACCACAGAGGTCTTCACCGGAATTGTCAAGATCAGGGCAGGCCAGGGCCCACACTACTGCCAGGGCTGAAGTGCAGGACCCCACCAACAACCCCCAACTCAAAGATCCTGCAAACCGAGCAGGCATAGCCCTGTTTTTCATGTAGTTAGCTGGAACTGTACATTTATGTGCAAACATGTAAAAAGTTTTTGCAGCAAAGTTAGCATCAGCGCTATATTGGCAAAGTCTACTATCGGTGTGTGAACACAAGAGAGATCAGCACATATCACACTACTGAACCATGACAGACTTTCTCAGTGAGTCGCAGTGAGACCACATCCATCTTGCTTCCTACCTGAACTCTGAGCTTTTTCCTTTCAGTAGAAGTCTGATGTTGATTCTTGTCAGTCACAAGTTTTCCTTTCTTTCTTTTCCTCTCTTCCTCTGATTATGTTCTCTTGCATTTCTTTGATTAAGCAGCCATGGTGCATGTTCAAAACAGCCAGCGTGTGTTGATATCCAGTTGCTGACGTGTGATGTGTTAACTGAAACAGCTGTAATGTGACAGCATCCCGAAAACAAAAGTTGTGTAGTGCAGTTTTTCAGCCTCGGGACGTTGTTAAGCATTAACGGTCACAGGAATGTGCATAATAAATGTCACTTTGCTATTAAAATGAGTAGAGGTCAGAAAGCTACATACTTTAAACCAAGGAAGCAATCCCTCATGATCAGAGGTTGGATGCCAATAAACTCAGTTTTCCAAGTCATGCAAAATTATTCAACCTGGACAGTATTTTCAGAGCCCATGGCTTGAATACAGAGAAAAATTGGGTTACCAGAATACCTGTGTGCATGTGTACAGAGTAAAAGCAGATTGTGAGTCTAAAAGATTGACATTTCAAGTCACTGCAATAATGAAGTCGAGGTGAAATGAAGACCCAAATAACACATTTTCTTATATTTGTGTAATTTTTAAAAGATTATCATCATATCCCACGTATTTTACATTTGGTCCTTGCAATGATGGATTTGACAGCTCTGGGGAAGAAGCTGTGTTTCAGTCTGTTTGAGTGGGCTTTGATGGTCCTGAATCTCTTTCCAGAGGCAAGAGGTACAAACAGTTCGTGTCCTGGGTGGGGGGGAGGGGGCCCTCCTCTGGACCCGGCTGTCGTATATTGAGTCCAGGAGCAGGAGAGGACGCCCCACAATCCTCTGTGCTGTTTTCACCACCCGGGCCAAGTCCTTCCTGTCTTGTGCAGTGCAGCTCCCGTACCACACTGTTCCACTCAGACTGAGGATGCTTTCTATCGTGGCTCTGTAGAAGTTTGTCAGAAGCTGAGGGGAGAGTCCAGTCTTGGGATGATATGTAGCTTTGTGTGTTCAAACTACAGGGCCGCTGGAACGCTTTCGGATTTATTTTAAGAGAGGAAAAACAGTATTTTCTCACGAGAATTATGCACCTCTGAAAAACTGCCAGATGTATCCTGATGCTAAGAGATGACAAAGAACAAATCCTATGATGAAAAGATAAAATCAGCATAAGTAAAAGTCTTTTTGTACATAACTGACATCTAATGTAAAATCATAACATAGGCCAACATGCTGAAGAATAACCATCTTGATTTCTTGTTTTAATTGCTTCTGCATAAGCAGTGGCTGGCAGGGTGGACTAGGAGGTCATTGCTGTAATGTGCACTTCTTTTACCTGCACTCAAATCCTTTGAAATTACCTGTTGCGGAGCATTTAGCCTCCAGCCCCCCAGATATTTCCCTTATGTGGAGAGTAAGCTTAAGGAGGAATGTATATTGAGCTGAGGTTGGTTGATTGACAGCCACCTGCCAGATCTCAAGTAAATACATTGAATGAACACATCTTCACTGATCATGTCATATGTTTTGACTCCACATCAAAGTCACATAACATTGTAACCAAGGAACGAGACAAACATATCCTGCATTGATTGTTTTACATTTTAGATCTGTCCAACCCGTCTGGTCATCAGAGTGAGAGTGAGTCCTGAATCGTAATCAATTTAACTATTTGGGTAAGAACAGGTCTATTGTTTTTCTGCAGGTGACAGTGAGAAGTTGAACAAATCTTATGCATATTTTTCTAATGCTAACAAAGGGATTTTATTGTTTTATTGTTTTATTGTTTTTGTTTGCTTGAACATGATGAAGATTGAAAACAAGTGCAGAGAGCATAAGACTGCAGAGGTATTTAAACTAAATCAACACTATATGTATATGCACTCTACTTTTAAAGGAAAAACTGTAAAGAAAATTCCTGTCATTATTTCAGAAAACACAATACAGGGTGAAACCACATCATAGGATTGTAAATAAAGCAAGTGTTCTTGATATGCACCTCCACACCCTCCTGTTCTTGTCCTTGTTTCAATGAAAGAGTGTTACCTGACATATTGCAGATGAAAGATTGACACTGGTGTGCATATTTTCAACCCTGTTATCATCAACAGTTCTTTAACAGTCACTGAACATGTTGCTGAGCAGAAGGCAGATTCCATGTCAAATACCCACCTAACTACTACCTTCGGCTAAAATCCACAAACCTAAATACCACAAATTACACAAAGCCTGGGATATACAAAAAAACTGGCCAATGAAAGAAAGCTAAGTTCTGACAGATTAAAAAAAAAAAAGAAAGAAAAAAACCTTTCCCTTTAAATCATCATAAACATTTTAGTAAATGTTAGTAGAAAGATTTTTATAAGCCCCAAAGACACCAAATGTAAAAAAAACAAATTAACATCTTTTAAGTGATGTAAACATATCAACACTATAATTGGTGGGAGAGTTCGTGAAATTTGTGGCTTATTTATTACTGTACACAGTTTCTACTTTAATTAGTTTAGTTGATTGAGTTATGTTTGAAATGTTTGGCAATGCATGTTCACACACATGCAGAGATTAAAAGTGAATAATAAACTCAGCTGAACCTGCATGTATGACCATACAAGCAGCAAAGCAACAGTAGCAACATTTTATCATTATCATTATTGATTAAATTATCCCTATCTCCCCATAGTAAAGCATCATTTTAAAAGATTTCTGCATCCACGACATGATTTGAATCACCCCCCAAATCTAGTCACTTGTTCCATATTCAATTTCTCAGATTTCCTGAAAATGTCATCAATATCCGTCCATAACTTTTTGGTTTATCTTCCTAACAGGCAAACTGGCATTGCTGAATACTACTAGTATTAGTAATACTAATACTAGTAGTATGCTATTACATGTATATTTAGAATGCCAAATTATGTCAACATGTTTTCTTCTGAATTTGGGAGGAAGTTGAAGCTCCTGCAGGAACCCTGTGCAGACAGCAGTAGCCCCTTGCAAATACAGAAAGGTACCTGCAGAGATTCAGACCAGGAACCTTTTGCTGTGAGATGATATGAAATGACAATATGATATTCTTTTTCTCATCCATTTGCGCTACTCTCTTTTATGACTATTGTATTAATATGATTATGTTTTGGAAAAAACAGAAGAATTCCTAGAAGTAAAAAGAGTTCAAGCTGTATGCTAGAGATCTAGATAGAACTAAACACACAAACTTATCAGCATGTTTGTTTCCATCTATTCATTTATTTATTTGTTTATTTATCTTTGCATTTGTACATAGTTACAAAAAAAGATTTGTGTCTAATGCCAAGCAAACACAGGATGTAGCCAAAGCTAATTTTCAACTCCTGTCCCTGGTTCGGCCTTTTAACATAACATTAAAGTACAATACATTCAAATCAAATCAAATCAAATTATATAGCACATTTCATACATGACGCATCACAAAGTGCTTTACATCATAAAAACAACTATTTAAAAAATAATAAGTATAAAACATCAAAATCAATAGCACA
>JAOXYM010000004.1:24406133-24419769 GCA_028567055.1 Leptatherina wallacei | reverse complement strand
TGGAGAGGACAGAAAGAGAGACAACAGACATCACATTTGATCCAGCGAGATCTGCTGAGAGAGGAGAAATATGTTAAGGGTGGCAGTGGCTCAGGTGGCAGAGCAGGTTGTCCAAAAACCAGAAGGTTGGCGGTTCATTGTGTCCTTGGGCAAGACACTTCACCTTCCTTGCTTCCAGTGTTGACACCACTGGTGTATGAATGCATATGAATGTTCAGTGAGGCCGTTGGCGCACATTAGTAGCCACGTTTCTGTCAGCCTGCCCCAGGGCAGCTGTACCTACACATGTAGCTTACCATCACCAGGTATGAATGAATAATTGGATTCAATGTAAAGTGTCTTTGAGTGTCCAGAAAAGCACTATACAAATCTAATCCATTAATAATGATGGCAGTACTGTCATATGTTTCTACATGGGAGATAAGGAGCAGAGAGATGAAGATGGAAAAGCCAAGTGCATCATGGGATGTCCCTCAGCAGTCTAAGCCTATGGCAGCATAACTAAGGGATGGCTAACTAGGATTTATCAAAAAGGAAGGTTTTAAGCCTTGCCACTTGAGAATTTAGAAACACAAGTGAATTAAAAAGGCACGTTGGATGAAGCCGGAGTACCCAAAGAAACCAGAGCATGCATGGGGAGGACATGCAAACTCCACACAGAAAGGCTCCAGGCGAGGTTCAAACCAGGATCTGCTTCCTGCTGTGAGGTGGCAGTACTAACCAGCACACCACCTTGTAACCTTTCACATAACAAGAAACACAGAAATCCACTTTTATATCTAATATGTATAGATCTTGACCAGTAGCTGTCAGGAATTCATGTTATAACTGAGAGACATGATTTGATTTTGACATTTGGATCAGTTTTTTTTTAAACCTGATTTTACAGGTTTTTAAAAACCTTAAAAACATCAGTTACATAATAGTGCAGGATGTTCCACATTTAACGATGCAATGAAAAAATGTTCCTCACTAATTTGCTCCCCGAAATCCAGGCCGATCTGGAGCGTTGAGCCTGGGCATGTGAGCACATGTTCCACGCCAAACATTCACAGAGCTTGCGATTCATCTCTGTGTGACTTTGTGTGTTTTAATCACTGAGAGGAAACACACACATGCAGGCACATGCAAAGACTCAATGGCAGGTGGCGTGTGCATGTGAGTGAGTGAGAGAGTGTGGCATGAGTGCATGTGTCCCTGCACTGATGCTTGAAGTCAGGTAGGGCCAGCACATCTAGGGTCCCCTTTGAAGGTGTGTTCATGTACACAGACAGACAGACAGACAGACACACACACACACATGCATTGACCAGCTGTTTCTCTCTTCCACTGCTCTTTGATGTCTCTACTTTTTCCATTTTAGTACCCACCATAGTTGCATATCCTTATTCTTTACTCCAGCTCTCTATACCACCATCTCATCTCCTATACTCCTAAAATCTATCTCCTATAATATTTGTCTGGAGTGGAAAGCACTCCGGGTCAACCATTGTTGTGCTATATAAAGAAAAGTGACTTCATTTTAATCTCAGCTATTACATTTTTTTTTATAAAAGCTATTGTTAACTTTAACAAAAGAAAAGATCTTGACAAGATTAAGGTAGTAGAAAATATATTACAAATTCCTATACATTTTAGGGGGGTTGTGATATACTGACATTGAAAATTATTGTAATATTATAAAAATGAAATATCAAAATCACGCTAATCATACATTCATGATAATTCTGTGATATAATTTATATAATCAAAATATTCCTGATTGCAACTTCTTCCACAGTCCAAAGACATTGGAAGAAATTGGGGATTTTGAATAGAGCGTGCATGATTTTTAGTGTCTGTGATGTTAGCTCTGTGGTGGATGAGCTCTTACTGCTGTATACTTCCTCCTTCCCAATGACAGCTTTGATCGTCTCCAATCCCCTGAGCAGAATTAATCAGTGAAGAGAATCATTAGAAAAAAAGAAAGTCTGTGTGATTTAAAGCAAGCATCAGCCATCTTTGAGTTTACACAGTCACAAACACGGATCAGCCTGTTCATATGTCAGTCAGGTATGGTAATTATAGTTTGGATTCAGCTCAGAAGGGGTGAGTTTGCAACAAAATGTTCAGAACAATGCAGAAATCAGAATGTCTTTTCTTTCATAGTTGTTGCTGCTGTCGTCGAACACGGACACTCTGGCGCTAAAACAAGGATCAGTTTCTTACACATTGTCATATCTATTGTAAGAACACACACAGCGATGTAGTAGGACTACACCCTCCCAACATTTTTAAGATTTGTGAGTATTTGAAGTATTTGCACAAGGCCAAAGCAGGGTGAAATCAGTCCAACATTGTTGGTTTACAGCCTTGAGCCAAATTTTTCTCATTGCAATTTTTGATGACCTTAAACAGCTCAAATGTATCTATAGAACTTCAATAAATAGGCTTAGAAAAAGAAGATTGTTGGAGTTTTTCTATTGGCTGATGCTCTTTGAAAATGTCTAGCTTATTCAGACGCTGGAAGCATGAGCTTTCTCAGCACACAGAGATTACTTACTACAACCTGGCCTCATTGAAAAATGTGAATCAGACATGAACAGCAAGGTTTTTTTATTGCTAATTAACTCAAGCCAGAGTAATGTGTTCTAGTATGTCTGGTCATTATTACGACACATGGGACTGCCATACGTTATTAGAGGATCTATTTAAATGGCTGTGATTTTTTAACCTCAAACAAATTTTGATACCTTACCTTAACCAAGTAGTTTGTAATGTGTCTAACAGTACTGAAATGTTCAAAGAAAAAGTCACTGAATCCTTAATTCTCAACTTTACCACCTCAACCCATAAAGAGTTGGATATGTAGCTATTAGAGGCTCTTCTTCTTTTCTGATGTTTTTTTTTTTGACGAGTAGCAACTAGCATTAGGGTGCAATACTCCCCCTATGCTGCTAAGTAAGTGGTGCTCGATTATTTCTCATGCTGTATGCACGTTATTAACACAACGTCATGATCCTTACCTTAGCTTAGCATGTATACTGTAACCATTGGGTAGTAGTAGCTATGTGCTGACCAATGTTTAAACAGGCAAAATCAGTAAAAAATTATGATTGGTTGAATGGTAAGGTAAATAAAAACTGCAAAAAAAAATTCAAAAGAAGTCCCATTGAGAGGGTGGCTGTAAATCATCTGTCAATCATAGGGTTGGTGCCAGCCAATGAGCCCCAGCTTACCTCTAAGCATTGATCAGTGGGAATTTTTTTGTAACAGAAAAGGTTGTATTTAGTGTGTAAGACTGTGGAGTCTAAGAAGTGATGTATGAATGTGTGTAAATGGAGGAATGTGACTTGCAGTAAGTGGTCAATAAGACTAGAAAAGGGCTACATCAATACAGTCCATTTAAAGGGGTTTCACAGTGAGTTAACCCTCAAAGGCCCACACTGCCCTTGACTGGTTAAAATCACTACTCATCTTAAGTCGCTCTAAATCTTTAAGGATTGAACAATGGTAGATTAATGCTTCCAAACAACATGGGGAAAATCTTTTTGGTTGATGAAGCAAATAAGACTAAATCTTCCAAAGTCTTGACAAAAGGGAAAGAAAGATGCTCATCACCAGATTTTGTCACAGCATGACATGAATGTCATTTGCTTATTGGTTAATATCAAAAGCTATGACAACGATAAAATTAATTCCAGATGAGAGTTTCTGGGAGCAAATTTGCTTTCTGGATATCAGTTTTCAAATGACTCCGTGGGAAAAAAGCCCCCTGTTGATGGCAGCAGCTCAGATCATTAGAAAGCTGTATTTTTAACCCAACATTTTCCCATGTTGTAATCTTCTTTTAACCATCTTCCCTTCATCTTGGAGCCATTAAGGCCTTCTAGTATTACCTGGCCTGTCTGTGGCCCAGCGGAGCCCCAGAGCTCCGGTCTTTGTCCGGGCCCGGGCAGCAGGTGAATAGGATGCCCATACGAGGGGCCTCTCAACCCAGATACACCTGATACCTAGTTCACACCCCCACATTAACATCCACCTGCCCTCTAAAGTCTTGACTGGACCCCTGATGCTCCTTACTCTGCTTGTCTGCCTGCCAGCTGGTGCTTTTGCACACAGTCACACAGCAAGATTGAAGGATTTTTTGTTAACTGTGTGTATATTATATTGAAGTTCTCTACTGTGCAGTCCCTGCACCCCTCTCTGTCTCTCCCACCACTTTGATTTCCTTTCTTGTTACAGGGAATTGGCTGATCCACAGATAATGCCACTCGGCCTCTTTGACTCTGAATATAACTGGGAAAAAACCTATCAACACATATGTCCAGGAGCAAAGCAAAGTGAGGCTAAAACTTGTACGATCAAAGTTTTAGTTGTCAGCAAACATTTAGATGCATGAATATGTTGGGATAAAGCCGCAGGTAAATGTGTGAGGGTACAAACTGGAGCAGAAAATAGACAGACGGACAATAATCACCCCAGTTAGTTTGTTTGCAGTAGATTATAACTATAAACTGCTCTCACTTTTTATGGCATGTCACTAGGGTGCTGAAATAGCACAGTTGCTCTGAAGTGACACAGGTGGATTAAAACTAGCATCACATTTGCATCCCAATGAGAGTTTGACTGGACTGTCTCAAACTCTGTTTTTTTTTCTGCCTCAATCTCTATACAAGGAAACCTGTTTCATTTTCTTTTACTGCATTCACAAACAGCTGTAACCATCAAAGCAGTTAACACCTACACATCAGCGTGATTTAGGTTAAGGAGTTCTATTCTGTCCAGAGGAAAACGTTGTACCGTTTATCACCCGTTTACTTTTCAGGAATTTTATTCGTGGTTTGACCTTTTGAGTAATTTAATATAGTATAAAGTTTAAAATAGAATCCTGTCACTGCTACTCAAAAATGTGATACATTTATTGGTATTTTTTAATAAAGTTTAAAACACATTATTACTATATAACTACTTTGGGATATGGATCATGTCACATACTCCTCCCAACAGATGCAATAAGTCTTTTCTTCTTCTTTTTTTTCTTTTTCTGTTTCCTTCCATGTTTTCCTGATGGCTATAGCTCAAAATGTTGAACTGAAAGTTCATCCTTAACCCTGAAAGTGCTCAGCTTTTCTAAAGTCAGTTATATTGCATCTAAAATGTCTTGCATCCCCAATCATAACATAAAGAATGAAAATATGTTTTTAATCCAGAACGTCAGCATATATTTGTTTGTTTGTGCCTTTGTGTGAATGTGCAAGAGTGTTTGCATGCACACGTGAATGTATATTTCTGCAGGAAATGATGAATGGCTTCTTTCGATCTCCCAGCTGTTGAGCCTGTTTATCTAAGCCACTATGGCTTTGTCAGCAGAAACAAATGATCCATCAACAGAAGCCCACGCACGCATACACACATTTCTGCAGCTGCCTCGTCAGTGGCGAGTATGATGGATTAGACCTGAGATGTGTGTTGTCTGGGTTATTGATAGGCAGGTATTGGACTGGTGGCATGAAATATTAATAGACTGAAGCTAAATGCTGCTCTGACAGAGAGTGAGAAGGAGAAAGACAAGGACAAATAGAGGGATATCTGAAACCCAAGTAGTCAAACCTGATGCTAAAACCATGGACTGAAAGGATGAGAAGAATCAGAGAAACGGGCGTTCACATACACATGTCTGAGAATCTGAAATATGTCTGATATCAGTATCATTTTTTCTTTTCTGAATGGAATTTCCCACCAGCTTTGATACACAAACAATAACACACACACATTAAAATCTCGCTTTCTTTCTCTTTCTGTCACTCCAACCCACATCCTGTTGTGGTTCTTGTCCTCTGTTCTCTCCTCCGCTTTGATACCTGAGAACGACTGACTTTCACGGACAGACAAGGCTCACCTTTGTCTTTGCCACACTGCGTGAGTGGTTGTCATTGCTTTTTGGGATTCAGTGTGTCTTTACGGTGTCCAGGTTCTTTCTAGTATGCTAAACCACACCCAGTAATTCCTTGCCAAGAATTTGTCCTCACTAATGCACTTTTAACTGGAAAAAAAGTTTGAAGCACCCCTCCGATTAGATTAAACAGAGAGGGCACGATGTGTGCGTGTCTGTGTGTGTGTGCGTGTGTGTGTGTGTGTGTGTGTGGGGGGGGGGGGGTAATGTGTGTGTGTATTGACGCAGCACTGCAGAACAATCCATACTAATGATTTCCCATAGACACCTCAAGTTGATCTGAGAAGCAGGCAAGATGGAAGTCAAATTAGACAAACGAAGAGATTAACGCAGAGAAAATTGTGGATAATTTATGGTTAATATATCACTTATTAATACTTTATTGATCAGTTAGGAACCAGTAATCATTGCTCTTTTGTCAGTGAGTTTAATAGTTGAATCAATAGCAAAATCCTAATTCTCAGAATATCATAAGAAATAATGTATGGAAGTATATGTTTGAGATAAAGATGTAATTCTGATAAAAAAAAGTCCTTATATTAAATTGCCTGGTAGCCAAAATATCTGTGTCATACAATAAGGATTTCACTGATCATTGTTAACTTACATAAAATAGTCACTGAAAAATTGTAGGTAGAGCAGATAAAGGGTTAGCTCAGATTTTCTGCACTTGTCTTTCTTTTATTTCCTTTCAGTTTGTCTTTAATGTACTTTTTAATGTTTCCTCAGCACCCCACTGTAATACTTTTAATGTTTTATGTCATTGATGTTTTGAGTCATACATCAACGAAAGTGCTGTCAAAAGACAACCTGATCATTCTTTGAATGAAATGTGCTGGTCCACAGCTGTAAACATCACACCTTCATAATCGGCTCCAAAATGGTTTGATTAATAATATGTTTCTCTTTCATTCAGTTGCAGTTTGTCAGCCTTTCGACTAAAAGTTTGTCCCTGACTGTTAATTTTGCCACAAATTACTTTGGAAGGTGGAAGCAGGGAATGGAAGTAGGAGCTAATCCAGACAAGGTATAAGTCATTGTACATTTCTAATTGCCATTCACGGGCGGCTGTAGCTCAAGAGGAAGAGCAGTCGTCTGCCAACCAGAGAGTTGGTGGATGGATCTCGGGTTTCCCAAGACTCTGTGCTGAAGTGTCCTTGGGCAAGACACTAAACCCCACATCGCCTCCTTAATGTGTCTATGGGGGTGTGAATGTGTGTCAAAGGACTTTGAGTGGTCAACATGACTAGAAAAGCACTATACAAGTACAGTTCATTTACCATTACATGTGATTCCTTTCTTTTTTACTGTCCTCTCACAGGATTTTATTAAGTATCATTTATTGACATTTTAGTTTTGTAATTATGTTCACTGAAGCACAGCCATGTGTTACATTTGCACCACACAATTTACAACATCTTGATCATTTGGTCCAACACACCCATTAGCCAACATGTTGACATGGGACACGGTTTTAAGAGAAGATTGCCAAGTGAAAGTCTATAAAGATGAAAAACTTCATTAAAACCACTTCTGAGAGATGGAAACAAGACAACAAGTTTGAACTGAGCTAGGATTTGACAGCATTTCTAAAAGATGGAAGACTGTAGCAGTAACAGGATGTGACAAACAGGATTAACAAAAAAAAATAATTTTTGCAGTGATTTTGCAACTGACAATGAAAGATGGTGATGAGAACCTCCAAGTCTGGTGGTGTTTTGCTTCAAACCCAAGAGAAGGACAGCCAGCAATGTGCTGCACCCTCCTGAGTGCATCTTTATAAAGAACTGGCATTGCAGCAGGACATTGATCCCAAACACACCTCAAAGTTAGCAAGAATGGTTTCAAGTTAAATCCAAAGAGAGTTAAATATCTGACTTCACACCCACTGAATATGCATGTGGGCACTTGAGGACTGAGAAAACTAAACATTCCCAAGATCACAAGAAGCTCCTTGGAATGTCATTAGATCATGTGGGATAACATGAGTTTTGAACACACATACAGCTCAAGTGCACGCTGACATCGTTGCATAAGTGTTGTGCATCAAAGACTTATAGTTCATCTGAAATTGATTTGTTTCCAGAAATCCAACATTTTACTGAAATTGTTAAGCTAAATCATTATTAGGGGAAACAAATCCTTTGTTTGTTTAAAGTGATTCTAAAGAAAGTGTATAATTTAAGTACCTTCATTGGAAGTTGCAGACTTTTGAAACCTCTTTATGTGGGTTTTCCATATATAGTGCATGTGAATGTTGGAGAAGCCATGAACCTGTACAATGGAATTTCCTCCACTCACTTTACATTGTTCAGATTAACAAGTGGTCAAAGAGGGAGGGAAACACTCCGCACCCTCCAGGGTGTCTCTGAGGAACCATAAGCACTTCTGGGTCAAAAGGCCAGCACATAACACACACACACAGCAGAACACAACATTTCAATAGGTCATTATCTTAGAAACGATTTCATTTCAATGATAACAGAGATTTTTTCTTTTGTCCTTTGAAAAAAAAAAGGAGCATTGACAAGAATACATTGGTGAATAGACAATATGGCTTCTGGTTATTCCACTTAAGGATATGATGACCTTAAAGTGATAATAACAGATATACCTAGGGAGCATGAGAACATATAATATAATCCATTTCCATGAATCCTCCCTGGTTTCCTTCAGCCGTCAGACAGAAGTCACCAGTAATGAAAGAGGAAGAACAACAGCTGAGGTAAAGAAACAGTTAGACAAGAGAAACAATCCTTTCCCCTCAACTTTTTAATGGTCTACAAGTCGAACCAGACAAGGACAATATGCTGCACATCATTCATTTGTGTGTTCATTCATCAGAACACATCTAACTATATTAATTTCTCCATGTTTAGCTTTTATTTTGATTAAACATTTAAAGGTGCAAAAGCTCACCTGAAATGCATAGAAAGACTTACACAAGTGAATTCCTTTGCATCCACATGTGTGGGCCTGAGTGTGTATGAGAGACGGCTATAGGTGTGGGTGTGTGTGTGAGAGAGAGAGCTTATGGTGGAGGAAACACCCATAAAAAGGGCTGTAACCTCTATTTCTGGTACTGGTGGTAGCATACAGACAGGACAAGCGTGTTTATACAGTACAGTTATCGAGTCTGAATGCTCACAGTTACGTGAGTAGGATCTCCAAATGATATCGAGGGGAAGTGATTATAACTTGGTCTGGGGGAAACCTCCACTTCAGCAGCTATTGTTCAGCGCTTCCTGGTAGTTACAGAGGAAGAGGAGACTCCATCACCTCAAACTGTTTCTCTGCATTTTTGTTTCTCTATAGCAACCAATATCTTCCTTTTATTTCTTTTGATCTATTTTCAATCTACCGTTTCACTGTTTGAATCTCATTCTTTATATGGCTGAAATAAAACACTGAAATCCAAGCTTCTTAAAGGTTTCATCTCTCGTTTAGTAGATATGAAAACACAAAAAATGAAATGAGAGGACCCGTTTAAAATCTGACATGTGCCGAGCACACCCGCTTTACATGCCATGAAGTCAGTAATGCTTTGCTGCCATCTGTTGTCCAATTTGATTACACAAAAGGCTGTGTAAAACTTAACTGCGTGGCATTCACAGGTAAGCCATCTCTTTTTATTGTTAAGATGTGATATTGCTCTGTAAATGTTATTAAAGCCATTTGGATTTTGTTTCTATTACTAGAATAATTTGATTTTGCATTCCAATACCAACAATGCAAGAACTTAAGTTACACGTGGATACATGTTTTCCCTCATTATCACTAGCACTTAAAAGGGTTTTATGATGGTCAGTTCAACTCTTATGATAGGAAAAGAGCAGATAGATTATTTATACCATATGTCGATCAGAAAAGTCCTTTTCCCACCCTCCCTGACACAAACTTCAATGGAATGCGCGCACCTGTACTGTAATCAAACACGAAGACGCTAATCACACCTAATTTCATCCACCTGCATGGGCTTTACTGCTTATACAACCTCGCGACTACATAAACACCGTGCGACATTAATCTGAATCTTACGTGTTAAGTGTGCGTTGAAATCAAACATGCCCACCAAGAATTGTGTTGATGAGCGAATCTCCAAATACAAAAACAGGGGGAAAGATCCTGCAGTAAGTTGGCCGTCATGAGAAAGTTATACCAATAAACAATTTGATCAGAACACCCGTTTGTTTTTGTGTAGAAATTTCGAGACAAAAGGATCACGGAGTGCGTGGAGCTGCGCAAAGCAAACAAAAATGAAAATTTTATGAAGAGACGAAACATTACGTTGTCATCTGTCCCCGACGAGGAGAGTATTTCAACTGGTAGGAACGAGACGGTAAGTTCAGCAACTTTTTCTTTTTAAAGTGCAGTTTTTACAAACCACATTAAAAACTTGTGGCGCTTCTGGGGTGTAGGTGACCCTGAGGATCGAGGATATAATTACAGACGTAAACAGTGAATGCAGAGTGTCCCAGACGCAAGGCTGTCAGGCAGCCAGGTGAGCCATCAGGGATGATTAACTGTTTAGCTGTGAGGTCAGGTCTCTCTTCTATCCATGTAATTAGTGACGACTTTTTTTTTTTTTTCCTGTAACAAGAAAATTAGGGTTAATACAAATATTTTGGGGGAATTTATTTGATGATCTCTTAATCTTTGTGATGCGGAAAACCAAAATCAAAGTTCATCTGCTTGTTCTTCAGGAAGCTGCTTTCTACAGGGTGTGATCCTCCTCTGAAGGAGATTATAGACGCTGGCCTGCTGGCCCGTTTTGTGTCCTTCTTGTCAATGGATGATGAGCCAGCTCTGCAGTTTGAAGCAGCCTGGGCTCTTACAAATATTGCCTCTGGGGCATCTTGGCATACCAAGCAGGTATCTGTAATGAAAAGCTTAATGTGTACTAAGCTGATTGAGACTGTAAAAGCGTTTTGAGAACTTTTTTTTTTTTTTTTTAAATGGGTTCAGAATAAATCTTCCTTTCTGCTCTCAGGTGGTAGAACATGGGGCTGTACCAGCTTTTATCAACTTGCTGGCCTCACCAATGTTGCATATCAGTGAACAAGCTGTCTGGGCTCTTGGAAACATTGCAGGTGAGACTTGAAACTGGAGCCAGTTGTTTTTTTTGTTTAGTTTTTTTTTGCAAACTGACAAACCCAGTCTGACTATATTATGTAGTATAAATTTACATGACTTTTGAAGTTTAAGTTGTCTTGGTGAAAACTTGTTCTGGTGGGCTTTATCTGAGGCAGTTGGCTTGCCTGCAAGACTGGTCTCCCACAGGTTAGATGCTAACCACTTAGAATTTAAAAACCCTGTCAGAATTAATCTTGCAAGGGGAAACTTTAACTGTGAAGCTGTATCTACTTCAGTGGTCTATCTCAAGATGTAACCCCTTGGCAGGTGATGGTGCGGCTTACAGAGATATCCTGATTGAGTGTAATGTCATCCCAGCCTTGTTGGCTCGCATCTCCCCAGACACACCGGTAAGTTGGAGCTTTACGTGCTCTGCTACAGCTGATAACATTTTGATGAGTAATGGTGCAAACTGCAGAAGCCACTTGTGGTAACACCCCATTGGCTTCAACAACTTGTTGCATCCATGTTTGACTACAACTGACATGACTTTATGGCTGTCAATGAAACTTTCTTACTTGCAGATGTACTGCGAGAATCCCCACAAATAACAAATTTGTGTAGCTTAAGTATAAAATTTTTACAAGTGTAAAGTTTCACAAGTTGTGGATTTGTATTTGCAGGTTGGCTACCTGCGTAACTTAACATGGACTTTATCCAATCTCTGTCGAAACAAGAATCCATGCCCGCCCATGTCTGCTGTCCAGCGGGTAAGTGAAGCCACTTTTCTGTAGTGGCGTTTAAGTTAAAGTAATGCCAATAAAATGTGTCACTTCCTCAGATGCTTCCGTCTCTGATCCAGTTGCTCCATCTCAATGATAAGGACATCTTGTCTGACGCATGCTGGGCCATCTCATACCTTTCAGATGGCAACAATGATCGTATTGATGTTGTTGTGAGAACTGGCATTGTCTCTCGACTGGTGGAACTCATGAAACACGATCAGCTCTGTGTCATGGTAGTGTTTGATATACCCACCCCTCTGGATTTAAAAATGGACAAGCCTTTTTTTTTTTTTTTCCCTCAAATCTTGTCAGAATCTGAGACTAATCTGTGCTACTCTATCTGGACTTCCAGACTCCAGCTCTTCGTTCTATTGGTAACATAGTGAGTGGCTCTGATGTGCACACCCAGATGGCAATTGATGCTGGTGTTCTTAATATTCTGCCGGAGCTGATGAGGCACCCAAAGGCCACTGTGCAGAAGGAAGCAACATGGGCATTGTCAAACATCGCTGCAGGACCGTGTAAGCAAATCCAACAGCTGATCACCTGTGGTCTCCTTCCTCCGCTTGTAGAACTGCTCAGAAAAGTAAGTAACTTTCAATTGTTTAAATGAGCACTTAAAATTGCTGCATGTCGTTGTCACAAGTAGAAAAATTGCAGCATTGCACTTAAGAGACCCTGCTCCACTTGGTCTGCTTTTTCAGTCATCTGGAACCATGTGTGGTTTTTTTATTTTTTTTTTAAACTTCAGGGGGATTTCAAGACCCAAAAGGAAGCGGTGTGGGTGGTGACAAACTTTACCAGTGGGGGGACTGTAGAACAGGTAGTTCATCTGGTGCAGAGTGGAGCCCTGGAAGCAGTCATCAACCTGCTCCAGGTCAAAGATGCTAAAGTAATTCTTGTTATACTGGAAGCCATTAACAACATGTTCTTGGTGAGTCTGGGAAAACTTCAAAGATGTGACCCAAATTTTACTACGTCAAATTGACCCGATGGGTTTTGGTAACTGACTTCAGGCTGCAGAGAAAATTGGTGAAAAGGAGAAGCTGAGTCTGCTGATTGAAGAGCTCGGAGGATTGGAACGCATTGAGGTGCTGCAAAACCACGACAATGATGTGGTTTACCAGGCTGCACATAACCTCATAGAGAAACACTTCAGTGATGTAAGTTTCTAACATTACCAAGACTTATTAAAATAAATGTTCTTGTTAACTTTAGAATTTGACTAAACTTGGATCTTTTTATTTTGGTAGGATGACCTTGCAGGAATCCAGGTTGATGTGACGCAGGATGCGTTTGTATTTCAGACCTCTGATGTTAAAAGAACCTTTGAATTTTAAATTTAGATGAATGTTTGAATAAAGAGATTTTTTTTGCATTTGGCCAAGGCAACTCCTGTCTTGTGAAGTCCTAAGATTGATGTATGGCTATTGCTACAATAGCTTGTAGTTGGCTTAAAGTGGGGGTGTAACTGCAATTCAGTCAGATGCCAGTTTGAGCCACATGTTAAAGCTAATATGTTTGCATACAATGTTTATGTTAAGATCCTCATTAGCATCAGCTACTCCTCCTGGGGTCATTTCACTTAACATCTTGCATGCTCTTCTTTGCAGAACAAAGTCAGACAAATTCCAAAGAGCATTTACAGATGTATGTCATACCAACCAGCTATTTTTGTTAATAACCAAGATTGGAGATAATTGCAACTATGGATATTGTCTGAAATTGTTGGGATAAACGATAATATTGAGCTTAGTGCGAGGGGCAACCTCGCGTTCGAAAAAAGGAAGCCTATGCGGAAGTGCCAAAAATTGCAGTCCCCCCCACCCCACCCCCCACAACA
>JAOXYM010000004.1:24344348-24358869 GCA_028567055.1 Leptatherina wallacei | reverse complement strand
ACATGTTTATTTCTGCTGTGAAGTTGGTCTTTTTAACATGGGAGTCTATGGGGATCTGCTCTGTTTTGCAGCCAGCCCTAGTGCATGAGGGGGGAACTGCAATTTTTGGCACTTCTGCATAGGCTTCACGTTTCTAAGCCGGAGAGTGTTCCTTGGGTCTGATGCTATGCTCACTTTTCGGCACAACAGTACCATTTTCCAGGACCATGCATCTATGCGTACAGCTTTAATAGTTCAAAACAAGCACAAAGAGCTTAACCATGTAAACCACTTGGATTTACACTTGATCTTGACATAATCTATCGGTTGTAATTTGGAGCAGAAAGAAAAGAAACTGTTTCGCCCTGCCATCATATCGAAGATAGCCGATTCTGTTAAAGTGACTTGAAATTCCTCTGGCTACTACCCAAAATTTGTCTGACTATTGCTTGATGCATTGTCGCAGTTTCTGCTACCAGAGGAATAGTCGCTTAATATCTGATAATGCATTTATTTAACATGGTGTTTTCATTATTTTGTCCGCTCTACATTTTAGAAAGATAATTAAGTTATGTGGCTAGTGCTGTAAAAATGGTCACACGTGTATGAATAAGACTTAGAGGAAGTGCTGCGAGAGTGATATTAAATTGCACGTACAGGCTGCTTTCTATAATACACAGAATCGTTTTAATTTTACCTTTGCCATTTTGATCATTTTCTTCGCAATCTCGATGTCTCCTTGGTGGTTTTGTCCAATTTCAGCAATAATGAAGCACGGATGGTTCCCTCCGATCATTCGACCGGGACACAGCTCAAACTTTAAAGGCATTTTGATAGCAGAGAGACAGACAAACAAACACAAACGATGAAAGTAATTATTTAACAGACGAATGAACAAAGAGTATCGCTGCCGGGGTTGAGTGAACGAGTAGCCTAACCGGAGCGACTAATGTGTTGCACATTCAGGATGAACATGACTTCCGTCTTTGTAGTCACATGCTGACGTAGCACTTGGACTGAATAATGATAATTGATAGTTTTTTATCATTACTGGATTAAAACCCATACGTTTATGCTTGTACTTAATAATATTAATGATAATAATAATGATAGATTATTATAATCATTATCATCATTATTATTATTATTATTATTATTATTATTATTATTATAGCAGAATATATGATAAATATAATAAATCATAATGCGCAATAACCTGCATTAAACCAGTAAAATATCAAAACAAAACATAATTGCTAAAAGTAGTAGTATCTTAATGATATCTGATAGGCTGCCATAATCATGTACAGAAAGGATACATGGTGGCTGGGCTTGGCATGCAGTTTTATTGCTTAAAATTCTCAAAATTGACAATAAATGGCATGTTTTTTATCATCAGAATTTTTTACTCGATTAATTATTTTAATCTGTTGTCCTTTCTTGATATTGATTTTAGATTATCATCTTTTTTCTCTCTCTTCTGTTTTAATGTACTTTTCAGCAATGTAAAGCCCCATGAATTGTCCTGTACATGAAATGTGCTCTATAAATAAATTTGCCTTGCCTAACAGAGTGGCATCTCGATTTTCAAAAAAGTATTGATTCCGATACTTTGACTGGCTGGTATTGACTCCAAAGTATCTATATGCCCATCCCTATTTTATTGAGGGAAAGTAATTTAAGCAAGGTTTCTAAACAAGTCCTTTCCTTTGTGGTCTCTGAAAGAAGCTTTGAACCACTGATGCCTTTTGTCTCAAACTGAGGAAATGTGCATGGGCTTGCAATGGGTGATACAAACTTTTCCCTTTTGGGTTTATTAAATGAACAGTGAGTGTGGAGCCCACCTAGTACCGACAGCTAAATTAAAATGAACTTGTGAGATAGCGTGACCAAAGCTAATACCATGACGTGTGATCAGTGTTTATTTTAAACACACCTACACTCACAGTCACATCCTGCAGGTGTCTCTACTGCTGGCTGATGGCCACTAATAAGAGTTGAATGATAGTTACACAGAGATCAGAGGATCTTGAGTTGGGCAAACTGGTTTGTCCCATCCTCAACGAACTTAAGAGCAATAAAATTAACAGTTTATCACAATGTTTGGGTGAATCTATGCTCATATCTTTTCATCAACCAGACAGGAACATTTTCACTTTGTAAATTCCTACAGGTGGATTTACCTGGGATTTGTGTTCTTATACAGATGGTCTCTTCTCATATCCCCTGCTCTGTGTAGACTAGGATTGCAAGATGAATTTGCATTCTAGCAGTTTGGAATTTTCTGAATATCGGAACAAAACATGTTTGGTTTATGTGATCCATTTTCAGACAGTCCCGATGTAAAGGCAAAGGGAAAAAAGTTCAATCCAAGTGGGTTTTTCATTTGCAAGAAATAAAAAGTTCACTTGGAAAAAAAAAAAAAGAAGAGGCTCTTCACAATCACAATCTGCATTATGACGCAACTTTAATTATTTTAGAATTTGTGGGAAGGGATAATCACCAAACTTCACAGATTTCCTCCATTATGAACTGCTGAATGTTAACCTGAGCTTTTTTGTTTAATTGACTAAGAGCAGGGCTGTTGAAGTGATGCGTTTGCTTTCCGAGGCGTAACTGTGCCTCCTTGTGGACAAATATTTGGATGAACATACCAGTAGCACAAACATAACCCCATCTTTCCAGGATATACAAGTAGCACATTCAATGCAACAAACAAATCCACTAACAATTCAGCTGAAGGATGACAGGACAGCAAATCTAGTTTACTTTTTACTGATATTGAAATCAAATGGACAATGAACACACATGGTCAAGCTGGCTAGTATCTAGTTCTCATTGAAACCACAACTGTCTAATTTCAGTGACATAGATGTTGTATATACTGTATATATATATATATATATATATATATATTGCCTTCTGTATATGTACATAGGTACACGCATAGAGTACATACACACATTGTTGAGGTTTTAACACACACACACATACATACAAACAGGTGACAGATCTTGTAATGACTGGAATTTGTTCAGGTCTGACTGGAAAAGGAGAGGCTTTGAAAAAAAAAAAAAATGCATAGATTGAAAAATATGACAACATGCCACATGCAGTCACTACACACAGTTCAAAGTACACACATTGAATCTGAAGTTTGGTCCTTAGAAAAGAAAAAGGGAAAGCCTTTTGACAAGTTTTCAGAAGCGATATGTTGGAGGGCAAAATGTGAATAAAACCACTAGCTTTTTTTTTTTTTTTTTAACCCGTGAACGTTGACAAGATAAGACATTCAACACAGCATTATATGGATGATGTTGTTTGGGGGAGGCATAAGAAGCAGGATGTAGTGTAGCTGTCGGCCCAAACAATCATCATTCCTTCCCTTTTAGTGTCCCAACTCACCACCCTTACAGTATGATGCAGACGCTAACACCTGGGACAAATCTAACTGGTCTTGATCTCAGTTTCTTAAGCAAGGGCAAAACATTAAAAGGTCTTGGTTGGTCTGCTGAAGAGGTGCGCACACATAAAGCTTTCAGGGAGTAGAAATGGTGAGCAGGTACATCAAGGCTAATCTACAGTCCTGCCAGGAGGAGACAGAATAGGGTAAAGGACCACTGACTATTTCCTTCCACTGTGGCAGGGGGGGGGGGTTAACAGGGCAGTTCGTGGCAAATAGATGTGGACAGAAAGAATGAAAGTCCCTTGTCCTCAAAATACAAATGGTGTGATATCTGTTGCTGGGCTGGTGTGTGGTGGAAAAAAGGATGATATGGAATGATGCCCATAGCACCCATTGGTGCCTAGCGGACCAGCGGGGACTGCTTCAGGGAGATGAGGACGGATCGCATGCGGGACACATCTTTGGCCTGCTTGCTGGATTTGGGGTTGAAGTCGCAAAGCCGAGCCACCCGCTCCCACTCTGTGCCAGGGTTGTTCTCATCCAGATCTGAAATCATGGCTTCCTCAGCCGCTCTGCACATAACAGAGGACAGGACATGGAATAGAGAACAGTCAGTGGAGGAAGAAGTAAAAAAAACAAAAACACACAAACATACAAAAATGGCCATGTGAAAGTCCTCTGCTGAGCACACAGATCCGGGTACTTCATCAGTTTTTGACTTTATACAATTTAGTAAAAATGTTCTTCTGATGTCAAAATTTGTCTTTCAATAGTTTTTTAGCTGGGTTGGACTTCTAGTTCAGCAGAGTCCATCTCAGGCCAGGACGGTCCAATCACCACACAGACAAACCATCTGTCATTACATCCACAAAGAAATAACCTGCTTCAGTACCTGCAGCATGCCCCCAACTCTACTTAAATAAAACTAGTCACCTGCATTTGTATAAACATACAGTAAAACGACATACACAACACTAAATAAAAAAGTCTGACAAAAACTAAAGGTTGAAAAAAAAAAAAAAACTTAAGGTCTAATAAGCACTTTTGGTTGGTTAAAAATGCAGTTCTGTACAGAACTGGGGGGGGGGGGAGGTTTGCCCACACCCTTACGGCTTAGCTTGCCTTGTGCTTGTATAATTTCTAAACAAGTATAGGGAAAATAAGCTCATCCATATACTTGTCCTTGATTAAAAAAGGGAAGAGTAGAGGCAAGTTCTGTTTTTTTAACCAAGCCCAAATGAACTGGAAGCACTACTGGGCTTTAGCCATGCATTTTGCTGTGGCAGAAGAGCAGGCCATTTGGAGTTGTAGCAAAGAATGAGTTTCCTTTAATTCGATATGTCGGTGTGGAAAAGAAAAACGGACATCTTCTCAAAGAAGATTGTGTATTAAAAAAAAAAAAAAAAAAAACAACACACACACACTACAAAATAAGAAAAAAGAGAAAGAAAAGACTTAGAAAGAATCAAATAAAATAAAAAAATGGATCAACGCTACTATTACAAACAGCAATTATTATGATGCAAACCACAGATTTTATGTCCTCATCACATCCATCCACAAAGTATCACTGCCAATTTCTACACACAACTACATTTTTCTAGTCTCCACCCTGCCTCTAAAAACACAAAACACGGCTACAAACTAAAAACACACAACACAAAGCAAAATATGGGACGAATGCTAATGAACAATCACTGTCACAACCAAGTGCACAAGGAGCTAAGAGGATAACATCACAACGGGGAGATTACACCCAACTTCTACCTAGGCAGTGGATCTAACTGGCGGGCAAGTAAAGTAGTACACACACACAGTCACAAATCTGCATCGATCCTCTGGCAAAAATATCAAGTATTTGGAGGTTCTGGGGTTTTATGTTTTTACTTAACTGGTCTAGGCGGTAGCAAGGATGGTTAATGTGTGTGCTTTAAAAGGTGCATAGGAAAAGAAAACAGGGAGAAACAGTTTCACAAGTCAGAATTCAGAAGTGAGAGAGGGGAGAGAAGGAAATAAAAGACAGCAAAAATGAGCCAGTTGCAGATGTTGAAAGCCACCATGCAAAAGCAACAATTTTTCTCAATTCATTTTTTTTTTCCTTTTTGAAAATCAAGTGTGTGCAGCCTTTAGTTTGGTCATTTCATTTGCAAATAAATGTGACCAACTTTTACTTTTGTCAGATATTTCTAGATTTAAAAAAAAACAAAAACAACAAAAAAAGTGTTAATCCTGCTGTAGTGTGGGAAGTGGCATTTACATGACTCCAACCCACATGGTCTTTTCAAACCATTATTCTGTTAGCATGCCAGAAATGCTGGAAGGATGAAAAGTGGTATGATTCAGCCTCATCCTGGACCAACTGCACAGTCTGACAGCGAAACCAAAGGCTGCACAGCTCAGGTTACTGGACAGCTAGCTGTGCATATTAGCATGTCATCCTATCAGACAGCAGTAGCTACAGAGCAACTAAAACAATTTTAAGAAAACAATTGAGTTTGAAGCAGTTGAGTATCCGTGGGATGATCCCCAGCAATAAAATATGGCAACATCGAGAGAGTTTTAAGTGTGATCTTAATGCATCAGAAGTATCAGGATGTTACGTGAATCCAATTCGGAACGGTTTAGTGTTATGTTGCAATGAATCTCGTACTAAATCAAAGGAAAAGTTGCAAAACGGTACAAAAATTAGCAACGAGCTTTCTGGAGCTTTTAAAAGAATATGAATTAAAAGCATCAATTTCAGCCCCTGGTGAATGCCATCCCTTTTAGCCATGGCAAATAAGCCTGATTATCGATACACAACTGCTTCAAACAGATCTATAAGCATGCTACATCTAAATAACTTATTTTTGAGTCATTTGAGAACACAACATTCATAAAAGCATTAAAAACACTTTCTGAGAAGTTTTCACAATCAATACAAGCAAATGTTAATAGTTAAACATATGTGGTTGTGTTTGACTAGATGACTGAGAAAACATGGAAATAAGTGATAAATAAAACAGAATCAACACAGGATTTTATAGGATGTGACTGAGGATTTTGGCAGCCTGCTTGTAAATTAGAAGTAGACCGACAGTGGATGTTTATGTGCAGATATGACAGGAGCAGGAACATGCTATTGGCCTATTACAAATATACAAGCTATATTCTTAAATTCTAACTAATGTACTCAAAAGGCATTAAAATCCTGAATGATTTGTGTTGTACAGGAAAAAAGAAGGAGAGAATTGCTACTGTTCAAATAAATTGAATATAAAGTTAATCTTTTAAAGTTAGAATCAAATGGTTGTCATCTCTCTTGCATTTTGGGAGTAAGAATATGCCAACATACTAGGGCAGCAGAGAAAGGGAATCAAAGAAGTAACCAATAAGCTTTTTTTTTTTTTTTTTTTTAAATAATAGGAAGAAAAAAAAAAAAGAGGAGAATTATCCCTTTATAAAATAGTTTGTGGTGACCTCATGCAAAATGCACAATTAATGCAGTAGTTAGAAAAATACCATTTTATTTTATAAACTGGGGCTTGCAGTATGTGGCTGGATTGGTTGGATGTGATTATCTGTATGACTGGTGACTGCTCCACCACTGGTGAACCAATTTCCACTGATAAGATGGTTTGTAAAACCTTCTAATCAGCCAAATGAAAGAATCGGTCTACCTCTGAGGTAACTTCATGCACTTGTTCATTTTAATGAATTATTCTGACAAGCATCTGCTCACATGACATGCAGACACATGGGCTTCAAATTATAGCACTTGTCTTTAGGGAAAAAATTAAAAAACTACAAATTACAGGCTGTTAAAATGATGAATTAAGACATGGCAACACAGTAATGTCAACTAATCCCCTAACTAATGAGATGAACATGGTGTCAGTGGCTGATAAAAGTGGAGTTAACAGAAAGACAGGAGGATGTTAGGTGAAGCAACATACACATAACCAATGAGCTCAGAGAAGGGCTGCTTGTAGAAGTCTTCGTCCAGAACCCTGAACAAACATCCGCCCAACGACAGAGCAGCAAGAAGGCAGGAGAGAAGAGAGAAAGTAGTAAAAGGGAGGAGAGGATGGAAACAAGTATTATCAGTTACCACACCAAAAATAGGGTCAATCTTAAGTCAAAGGCTCAGGTTTTCCCAAGAGGCTTCAAAATAAGCGTGCCCAGGTCTAGAAGAATCAGGGAGGCTCTCGGCCGACTACGCTTATCCTCCTCAAGGAAACAATAAAAAACGAAACACCTTGATCTCTAGCACAGAAAAACAAACGACTTGGGTGAGAAAATAACTATGAAAGAGTGTCACAGTTAAAATGACCATCTTCTAAACTAATCAAATGATCATTATCCAGTATGCTGCTGCTGTTTATGTAGAAAGTACAGAGCAGCAGACCTGCCAACCTTGAAGAAAGTCTTGGAGTACCCTTGTAGGTAAAAAAAACAAAACATTTTAGACTCATAGGAACAGCTGAAAACAGACAAAAGGATATAATATTTTTGATAGTTGGATTTTATATTAAAAAGTCAGGTATCTGAATTCAAATTGTGTAAAAACAAATTAACTGAACAATCGGCAATAGCCCTTTTAGGAAAGTAATTACATTTTGAGAACATCGATGATCTTAGGGAGAGAAGTGATTAAATAATTAAAAACGACTAAGTCTCAAAGATCAGCCATGGTGTTGGGTTGATACTGAGACTGATTCAGAGTCGGATTCACACCTTTTTCATTTTGGTAAAAAAATAAAAATAAAAAAAAAAACTTCCGTCCACTGAAGATGATATGATACTTATATCCTATTTTTAAAAAAAAAAGTAAATAATGAATAAGGAAGTCACTTGTATAGCACATTTCAGGTTCTAAAAAGCAAATTTACAATTCATTTCCACTTCAGTGCTTCCCAGGTTGTGCTTAGGGTGTAAATGTGCAACCATCTCTCCAATGATCTCTGAGAGACATGTGATTTTTATTGTCTTAAACTGAGTAAAGAGGATGCAATTGTTAACTTAGCATTTTTTCCAAACAAGAAACATTTTAGACATCTGCAAAACACAGTCTTCATTTTCCCATTTATCAGGTGCTCATATGTGTACACTTCAGGACTTTCAGCAGCTCTTTGCAGATTATTAATACTACAAATAATTTAGGTGTACTTTGAAGTGAAAGCCAACACTCGCTATGCAGACATGCGTAAAGGTGGATGGGTCTGCATCAAGGGTTTATTTGCCCTTGAGGCACTTACATATACAGTATCAATGTGATTTTTGCTTAATCAGAGGCCTCCCTATATTGTTTATATTACATATGTAAACAAATAAACAACAGTGATTCATTATTTGATAAAAATCTAATCTTTAAAAGAATGTGCTACCCCAGTATATTTGTTTGTGGCTTCGTTTCCATCCTGCCACGAAGTCAGTACCTGTTATTGGTTTTAGTTTTCTCTAGTTGCTCGTTCTGTCTAGCATGCCACTCCTCCAGCTCCACCTTGGCCTTCTCCTTCCATTCAGACTCCTGCTTGCGGGAGTTAGCATCTGCAGAGGGAGATGATAAAAGACAGGTAAACAATAAACAAATAAGAACTGACAAACAAGTAAGGAGACAGAGAAATATATTGATTAGATACATTTATTACTATAGTCAAATAGTAATAGTCAAATCTACTACTGTAAAGCTCCATGAGCATTAAGCAAAGGAATGAAGATGGAGCAACACAGGGGCAGAGAAAGCGGAGTTAAACTTGTGGCGTTTATGGTGTAATCTGATTCTGTTGGAAGCACTGGTTACGTTTGTGTTTATTCTAAGAGACAGTTGAAACAACCCTAAGAGTAAAAGTGGATGATCTGTGACATCAGTTTTTAATCCTGATTTTTCTCAGTGTCTTCTTGAAAAGTTCAGTTTCAAATATCTGGCAAAGACATCCGAGTAAGGAGACGATCAACTTCCACTTGAGTTTTTGGAGTAAAGTTAAGAAAAAGAAAAAAAATCGGAGAAAAACCTAACTCTGTACAAACCTAACACCTCGAGCCTCTCGCTTTGCTCCTCTCTCCATTTGCGGAGACTTTCAGGTTCAGCCTGCAGTCGATCTGCACTGGAGATTGCTGCATAGGCATCTGATGGACCATTACTTTCCTGCAAAACAATAAACAATCAGTGAATTCTTATTTCACACAAACATTTCTGACATTGGTATTTATCAACAAGCTGTAATCCTGAGGTATTCAATCATTCCTCTCTATGACCATCATCTGAAAGTTGTATTTGAAATCAGCTCTTTTGTCTCTCGTTTCAAATATGTAGGCAATACATTCTTGCTTAAAAGTGAGCTTCTTTCACTGCCAAAAGTCCTGACAGTGCAAAAGGAAGAAATGTTGCAATGACAGCACAGGAAAAAGGAAGCTGGAGTCACCAACAAGCAGCAACTCAACCCTCAAGAGTTTAATACTGAAGTGAGTGCTCAGACATCATTTTCCATGCTCGCACAGAAAGTACTCTCATTCCATTTAGCAAAGTTTTACACAATACAAACATAAAGCTCGATAAATTGCCGTTTCCATTTTCATTTGGTTCAAGAAAACATGTAGTTCATAATAACTATATCAATAATTATCTGGAATATGGTGACATAACTACAAAGAATGTCCAATAGGCCATGAAACACAAACAGACAATCTAAGAGGGTTAAAATTCCCTTTCTGGTTATTCAAAGTTACTATGTGCCGAGTTTATGGATCAACTTTGACCAAAAGTGATTATGCTACTGAGCTTTTACTTCCCTACACAATAGATGGATACTTTATTGATCCCAATAGATCTCAGTAGGAAATAGATTACTACTGACATCTTGGATGTGCTCATTCCAGGTTTACCACAGAGTAAAGTCATTTAAATGATCTATTTTAACAGTTGGCTTGCTTGAAATATGCAAGTACAGTTTTTTTTTTTTATCAATCAGTAACATTGTGGCTCTGTTTGAAGATCTGAACAATTACAAGTTTGTTGTCCATAATTACTGTCATCATGACGGTTTTAGGGTATAAAGACAACTACAAAAAAAAAATACAGTTTGGGTGTCAACAAAAGAGATCACACACTCAAAATGATTTATACAACAGAAAGTTGAGACCATATAATTTTTTTTCTCTCCCAGTGACAATGTTGAGGTCATTTTTTTTCAACTTGACATTATGAAAACAAATATCACTAAAACAGCATCGATATTGCAACAGCATCAGGAACCAGATTATCATCTGTGTAGACAGCAGCAACAGAAAAACAAGTCCAAGTCTGAATAATTACAAATCATATTGTAGAAATGTTATCACTCAACAACAATATAACATCTAACAAAAATAACGTAAAGAACTTTACCCCATGGAGCTCTCCATTGATAGCACCATCTGAAAAAAAACGAGAAAAGACAAGAGCAGTTAGAAATAAAGAAAATAAAAATGCCAATGCAAATAAAAACACAGACTACAGCTGTAATGTTTAAAATTTTGGATTATCTGTAGTCTTTCAATAAGTCCTCAAGATCGTCACACAATGCCAAGTGTGACAGGTCAGCATTTCTATCTAGGACACCCGCAGCGACACTACAGCTAAGAGGAAATGGTGACCAAAGGTTGTTAAGTTGCATGGATTTCCTCTTCTGTCCCTACGATTAGCTCGTGAATCACTAGCCTGCAGATCACTGGACACAAGTAACGAAGCTAAGTGAATGACACGGCCAAGAGCGGTTGGACTGATGTTATCAGAGAGCTTAGCTCATTTAAGAGTCGTTAGCAAATTTTGTGTAATCATGAAATAAGATGCTTTAAGGATCTTCAGGGTCTAATTATATGTCAACATATGAATTCTTGAAATCGCCTTAACAGGTTAATGTTAACTAAACCCGACAAATCTGCTAGCACGACTAGCATTAGCTAAAAAGCACCAACTTCGGTGTCACATTACAGAACATCTATCATTTAGCGTCTTAAATCCCCCTCAATTAATGATAACTATTCGAGCAGAATAACAAAGAGAGAAGGTAAACTTTCTAATCTTGAAAGAGCAGTATCACACCGTTAGAGTCTACCAGCGACGAGGGCACCTCTCCGCTGTCCAGGATGCTGAAGCCCTCGTCGTTTTCAATCCCTGCGATTTCGCTCTCCTGCTGGGCCAAAAAAGCAGCAGCGGGATCCTCCTCTGAGCCGACACCGTTTCCAGCGGTGGGCGCGTTCAGCATATCAAAATCATCCATGTTGAATGTGTAAATAGATGGATATCTGAAACGAAGAGCAGGTGTAGCAATACAGAGAATACGATCAGCTCAACGGGAAGAAGGGCGAAAGGAAAAAAACTGAAAAACGCTAGCGAAGCGGAAGTTGAATAACAGCCAATCACAAACGAGGATTGATTACTGATGCTATTTATGACCAATCACATAACGGCTGCCTCAAAATCGGACCAATAGAATCTTTGAATGTTTTGCACACGGGTCTCATGACCTGCTACGTGTAGCGGAACTGTCAGCTGTAAAAAAAAAAAAAAAGAAAAAGAAAAACCCGCAGTCTCAGGATTGTATCTCAGGATCTATATGCTGTTAAATACGAATAAAAAACATATTTAGATTTTTGTTTAATTTTACATTCTAAATCTACTAATTAAGTGCCGGAGGCTTACTAAAACAGTTATTTTCTGTATTGCATTTGCAGGGTTTTTCCCCCATTTGCCTTACAAGCCATACAGGGTCATACTGTTGTCGCTAGTTGCATGCAAAATTTTGTTTTCTACCATACATTATTTCATGTTCATCTTTGAACCTTTACGTAATGTATTTTATATTTAAACGTTTCTTCAGCACTCTTCGTGGTTCAAGTCAAACACCAGCTAAGACTTTACACTAGTAATAGCTGGTCCTGCCCAAGAATACTGTCCCACTGCTTAATAATTAACAGCTCTGAGTCTCAAAGAGCTCAAGTGACAAGCAACTACTCACCTGACTCACTTGATGTAGTTGGGAGCAAATGGATAGGTTTTAAAACCTGAGAATAATCAGAGTGACTATAATAACTTGAACTGTTGAAATACACACTGCAAGATGACTGGAAGGGCAGTCACTGTTAGTGTAAATATCCTGGGTTTACAATGGAGGATTCAAACAACATGATTATTACATGTCTTTATGTTACTTCTTGTGTCATTCAGTGTCATATCCAAGAGTACCAGTCAAAACTTAGCTTTTAATGCTTTAAAATCCACCCATCCAGCAGAAATGGTAGTTTGTGAAATTTTTCTGAAATGGCCAGAAAGTAAGGTTTCTTTGTGCTGTATTACAAAGCAACAAGAAAAGTAACTAAATTAATCCTCACAAGGACTCCAACAGGAAAAGAAGTTTAAGATTATTCTGCTCAGCAGAACATTATTATTACCAAGTACAGTAATTACAAATTGATTATGTCCCTGGGAGCCTATAATTGTTTCCTGTTGGAATTCAAGAAGCAGATGCATCTAAATATCAACTGTTCTGAGGAGCTGATCTGAGTCAGGCCTTCAGGATTTCATTGCTTCAAAGTGTTGTGGAAAAAACAGAGAAACAGGGATGAGGAGTCTGGATAAGTTGAAAAGATTAACAAAGATTTATTATGCAAGTATAAAGGAAATAAAACCTGACAAAGGAATCTGCAATTGTAATCGGAGAAGCCGTTCAAAGTTCTGAATAGACCAAAAACTCGGAAGGGATTCTGGGGAATCCAGAGATAAGAGTCATTTTTAACTCCAGTTCTGGAGACGTCAAGAAGAAGCGTTGATTAGATTGTCCTTCCGGAGCTGTAGATTTATTATCAGTCTCGTCAGACCGATTTCTACAATACAGTCCAGATATAGGGAAAGTCATAACACCATGACCTCCAGGTCAGCAGTGTCAGATGAAGCTTGTCCCACGATATGCCATCCAGAAATACGCACCAGCTACAGATCAACCATAAACACTGAGTGCACACATGTGATTAAAGAAAGAAATATGATATATATATATATATATGAGGAACACCGTAACCATGAAAAGGTTAACATGAGATACATAACACCATGACCACAAAAGACATAAGATATAATAATGTCATGCTTTTGAAGGGCTGTTGATATTTGCATGTGGATCTTTAAAGGAAAATGCATATTATCATTTCATTTCATTTTATTTATTCATCCAAATACAATATATTAGCACGGATGAAGAGGAGCATGATGAAGACAATGTCTTATTTTACATGCCCCTTTTAACATAGAAACAACATGATTACGATGACCAATCAGCAGTTTTTCAACAATCCGGAAAATACAACAGGCCATTTTCACTGCAACTGAAAAGATTCACAAAAAAAGGACGTTTGGTATTGAAGTTACAAACTTTTATATTTTTGAAGCAGACTTTCCTTAAACATAGATTTTTGTTGGTTTGTTGTTGTAGACAATTTAAGGATACTTTCTAAAGAGTTCCACAATCTCACTCCTGTCTCTCATCCCTGTCTTAATGAAGTTCGTGAGAAGGGTACACTAAAGTTTCCTTTCCTTCTGCTTTCATCATTACAGATAAAAATGAATTTGTTGTAAAATATGTTCTGGTACTAACTTGTTCTTTATTTTCCACATAGTCAATACAAAGCGCACTTTGACAAAATCTTTAAATTTCAATATTTTTAGCTTAACAAAAAGATAATTAGTGGGATCTCTGGAGCCTTTATGATTTATAATTCTCACCGCCTTCTTTTGGAGCAAAAACAATTGTTCAGTTAAATTACATGCATTTCAATACACTTCAATACAATATGAAAAATAAGGAACAATTAATGAGGAATATAAAAGAAATAATGAAGCATCATTAAGATCATATTTGACTTTGTGCAAGATACCAATACATTTGTTCACTTTAGTCTGAATACATTCAATGTGAGGCTTCCAGCTCAGTTTGGTATCCAAATCTTATATCTGAGACTTTTCCAATACTTATATCATCAATTGTAATATTTACTTTTTTCCTCATATTTCCTCATCCCAAAATTCATATAAATTTATTTAATTTACAACCCTGTAATGCATGGGCAACCAGCTGTGACCCGCACAGTGAAAAGATGGTTTGATGAGGCTGATGAAGCTCT
>JAOXYM010000004.1:24255900-24266601 GCA_028567055.1 Leptatherina wallacei | reverse complement strand
GCAAAACGAGGCACAGAGTAGCACAACCTGGGTTTTTAGCCGGCTAACAGCGCGCCTTAGCTTTAGCCCGCCTACCTTCGTTAGCTGGTTAGCTCTGGGTTAGCTTTGTTAGCTCAGAGTTTAAAGGGTGTCAATCATCCCTCCCCACGCTCACAGCTTCATACTGTTCAACAGTCCAATAGCAGTGGGAAAGAAACTCTTGCAGAACCACACCAAACTGCTCCTCAGGCCTGATGGCAGCAGAGAAAACGGCTACAACATCATTAAGGATATAAAATACATTGGATTGTTCTGCAGAAAGTTCAGCTACCTCACAGTGAAGTGAATTAAATGGGTCAAACTGGTCATTACTCAGTCAACTACAATATGTAAATGCTACTTGCATGTTAATGCCACAGGAAAATGACCCATGTTGTTGTGTAATGAAGTGCATTTAGCTGATAATACCTCATGAAAAAGTTTTAGATTCCCTTTTAAAAAGTTTTTTAAATTGTGGTATTGACTGAGCATTGGTTTGTGAACACCAAAGTATGTTATCTTGGGGGTTGTGGCTCAAAAGGTTTGGGAACCACTGAAGTAAACCATTTGACCACCAACTGCTCACATACACAACATTTAAAGCATGTGCAGCTGCACTACTGTAAAAACAAAACCCAATTTATGTTAAATTCATTCTCCCATGCTTAGGTTTCCTATATGTTTTATAGTGATTGCACTAATGTACTAGTTAAAAACAAACATTACCAGCTAAAAGCAGTGAAAAGAAAACCAAATGAAGCTGCAGTAAGTTTGATAGACTGCATTGCATTACATTAGGGGTTCCATTAGGCCTGCATGACCCCATAACTCTCCACTGGAACCAACAGACTGACAGAAACTCCTGCTTATGGACTTCTGTGTTATAAACTTACATCAGGATCAAGCTCCTCTAATTCATCCTCTAACCGCTGCAGCTCCTCTTCTGAGAGTTTCTTCAGGAGCTCGTCCTCGTCTATGTCCCTGTACTTCTCCATCTCCTTTTTCAATCCCGACATTATGCGCAACACACCTGGAAAAAAAGGATGGTGTGGTTTACGAAACATAAAATGAAAACAAATTCTATTAAAGAGGAATGCATTGCATTATATAAAAGCTCTATTGAATGGTTTGCAGTTAAAGATTACGGTAAACACAACAAAGATAAGAATCCTAACCAGAACACAGTTTATTGGTCTGCTATTCCTCCGTTTCTTATTATATAAGAATAAGTAGAGAGAAATTCAAACAGCTCCTTCACCTCAATAACCCTTCCAATTGAGAAAGTCCAGATGAAGGTGATCAGGAGTCTGGAAATTTGAGAAAAAAAATCTGTTGATGGAGGCAACCAAGACAACAACAATAAACTTAATGATAGAGTAACAGCCTGTTTGAATGTTCAGAGAGAAGTAAAACAACAGTTTAACCGTGGAATGTACATGAAAAAGAATGAAGTGGATGTACAAAAGATTGGTGTTACTTTGACTTTACTCACCCCACTGATCCCCACCTCAGGGGTAAGATAACAGCAAAGGCAACACACCTGAAAGACAGAAAGATGTGTGTGAAATGTGATAAATAGTTCTCAGGATTAGACAGCAACAGATTTTACTGACACAACTACTATGTGGTGTTCAGGTCCTGTGGCTGCAGCAAGCCCAGATCATTAAATCTGAACCACTATGTTTAACAGTTCGTTTGACGTGTTTATGCTGATATGCTGTTTGGTTTTCACAAAACGCCAAGTGAGGGGCTGTATATTAAAGCAAAGCATTTCAACTTTGGTTTCGTCTGACCAGAGGACACTGCTGCAGGAGTCTTGTGATTTGTTCAAATCTAAGCCATGCTACCATGTTCTGTTCAAAGATAAGAAGGTTTTTTATGCCTCCTCTGCCAGCTGTTTGATGGCCTTCTGCAGGTTTGCCCCAGTTGATCCGGCATCCTACCTCTAATGGATGAATCGATGCAGCCTCGGCCGCCTAGTCGGCATTCAGGGATTGCAAATACGAGTAAAACTTTTCTTTTTGATCTTATATAGGTAATTTTTTAAATCTGCTCCTAGTGGGGCTCAAGTTTGCCATTTTTTGTTTTGTTCTTTTGTTCTGCTTTGTCTAACATTCATGGTAGGACAAGTTTCCACAACCTGACATAAAGAACCAGGCTGAACTCGAAATATCATTACAAGTGTACTGGAAGATGATATCAAACAGACCCTTAACAGTTTTTATAGTTTCTACAAGCTTCTGCATGGTTAAAGGAAATTCACAAAGCAGAAAACTAGAGATGACCTGAGCCTGAAGAATCAGAGCAATTTGAAGTGGCTCCTGCTCTCTAAAGCGGGGTTTGCTCAGTCCTCAAGACACTAAGAATAGCTTCACTGAAATAGGAAAGTAACATGACAACTCTTCTGGTATGAGCACAACTTTGTCATAATTAAATCTCGACATTTTTAACTTTTAAATCTAAATATAAACCTTGGTGAATCTATAAAGTTCTCTCTTTTTCAATAAAACTTGCACTCTGAGTGGCTGAAACCTCTTAGAGCCAATAAATCTGCATGTAAAACAGAGCAGGAAGTGAGATGACAGGGACTTTAAGATGTTTAAATAGACAACTTCCTGCTAAATGTCGTCAAAGAGCATGGCCATTCAGCTGACCCTTCTTGAGCCCAACATCTCCAGCTGTCACATCTAACAAAACAGGTAATGTAACAAACTCATGTCATTACATATCACATAAAATGTGAAAGACAAATCTGCATTATGGAACGACAATAGTCATTGTATGCCTTATTTGTGTGTAAAAATTTTTTTTTTTTTTTTTTAAAGAAAAAAGTGCACTTTCTTTCAATTTTAGGGTTTCACATCAGGAGATAAAAAAAAATAAGATAAATGCTTCTTAGGTCTTAAAATAATGTAAATACAATGTGACAATGTGTCATTTTACAAACTCCAAGCCAAAATACAGATGCAAAATATGCAAAAGAAAAACACACTCCATGGTTCAATAGTTTGTAGACCCACATTTTAGCATCAATAACTTGAAGGATTAACTGGGCAACATCTTGCTTCATGCCTGTTTCAGCCATCCTGTTGTTAATTTGCTGCGGCGTTTGGCATCATTGTCTTGTTGCATGACCCATTTGGGTCATGACAGATGGCCACACATTTGACTCTGTAAACAATACTTTGGTATACAGAAGAGTTCATAGTGGCTCAGTCGCAAAGTGTGAAAGTCCTCTGGCTGCAAAACAGCTCCAAAATCATCACTCCACTCTGCCACTGTGCTTCACAGTTGGTACGAGCAGCTTGCAGTGATATGCTGTGTTTGGTTTTCACCAGGGTAGTACATTACAGCTAAACATCACATCAGTGTCATTTGCCCAAAGGACTTTGTTTCAGAGGTCTTGTGGTTTGTTCAGATGCAACTTTACAAACCTGAGCCACACTGCCACATTATTTACGGAGAAGAGATTTTCTCGTTGCAATCCTCCCAGAACAAACCAACTTGTTCAATCTTTTTCTGGTTTCACTGCCAAAAACTTCATCACCCATCATGCAAACGTATATGTAGCTCTTGGTTTTTTTTTTTTACAGTTTCTTTGAGACTCTTTCACCTTGGCATTGTGTTATCACACACCTGAACATCCCAGACAAGCAAAAGTTCAGCTTTTATGGAGGTGACTATACTTACTGATGATCAATTAATCAAGTGGATTTGATTAGCTGCACCTAATTGCTATTTACCTTCTTAATTCCTGTGGAGGCTGTCACTGTTTCTACATTTTGGCAATAGCTCTCTTTTTTTTTTTAACAGTGGCATAGTGTAAGATGTCATGTATTCATATGAGGGTGAAATCCTGGCAAGGTCCAGAGGATTTTTTAAATTTCTTTTACACTACTATGAACTTATTGGACTTATTATGCCACTTAGTGTCAAGACTTCAGTTGTATTGCAGAGGAATTGCACAGGTTTCTAAAATGGTTCAGCAGAAAACAGCTGAGAGACAACTGGCTTCTCCTAACCATGTCATAACACATGTACAGATACAAACAGAAGGGCAGTGTGTGTGTGTGTGTTTCTCTTTCATTAGGTAGATTTAAGCTTATCAGTGAAATGATATATGAAATTGTGAAAGCCCACCGGCAACTTTTCATGAACATTTAAACTAAGCTGTCCTTCATTCTGTTGAGGACACTGAACCCATCTGTGGCTGGTTGTGTTTTTCCCCCTCCACTTTGGATACCAGCAAGGGGTCATATATCATTATCTGTATAGTGAAAAAGCATTGCAGCTCACTTGCTACGTCGGATCTGAGGTCAGGCTATTTGTATAGTTTGCAGAGTTCAAGATGCCATCATGTTTGTCAACTAATCGAAGTTTGTTTTCACCAGCTAATGTGATATGTTAATAAACCGATATGCACGTTTTAGATAAGGCAACATGCTGCAATAATCAATATTACTAAAGTAAAAGCAAAATCATATGCTACTAATGCAGTACAATTTGTTTTATAGAGTAGTGCAACAGTCTGCTTGTGCCAATGATTTCTATCTAGCTCTAAAAGACTTTGGTGTTAGACCTTTTTTTCATGACAGAAACCTCACAAATACATTGTCCATTAACATTTAGACAACAATAATCAAAAGCCTCTCAGCTTTCCAACCAAACGCTGCTCACTCTTACTGAAAATTATTCTAGTTTTGTTAATTCCAAACAATCAAATGGAAAGTCAGTCTTCAGTTGATTAACTGCTGTACTGTCCGCACACTGTAATTTTTTTTGCATTAATTTACGTACCTCCTCCAGCGCTATTTATAGACAATCGGTCCTGCCGGGTGACAGCAACGAATACTTTGACCAGATATGGCTTCCCTCAGAACCGCCTGGAGTCGCAGTGCGAGGTCTGCTCCGCTCCGCCGCAAGCGCACGAACCCAGAATCCAACAGAACTCCGCTACTCTAAACCACCCATGACCCGCTGGTGGTCCTGAATCCTGCAGATTTCAGCGTGAACGCAACTTCCCCTCCCGACCCTGATCGTCTCTCCTTGGGCTCGCAGAGGCTGAATCTCATCTCCCGCAAAAGGCAAAGTAAACTTACAGGGAGAGATCCTCCTCCTCCCCTAGCACGCGGCTGCTCTGTCACTCCAGTGATGTCATGAACCGGCTATGCTTCCATCATCGGACACAGCAACCAGTGGGCTACCATATCTGCGGTAGCAAATTCTTTTAAGTTTTTAATTCTCTGGGTTTTATTTACGGTGCAAATGCTCCTATTTGCAAAGATATCAAATACATTATAACTATGCACCATCTTTGGTGAAAACTTTACGGGAACAACCTGCAAAATACACAATATTCAGTCTGCTGCCATTCCTTCTTTGCAAAAAGGGACCCACAAAACTTTGACTATAGCAACACAATTAACATCTTAAACACAGTTCAGCACTGAAAAAAAAACAAACAAACAAAAAACTAAAACAAAACAACAACAACCGAAGGCCATCATTTTTGTTATTTGAATAATTGATTCGGCACCAGACCCCTCTCCAGTTGGTCCAGACTAGCGCAAGTGCAGTGATGTTATGATGGGCTAAAGGGTCCCGAGACCCCAAACCTACAGGTTTGTGCAGACATAATCGGTCTAATTGGATGATACATTGTATCTCCATGAGCCAATGTCAAAAGGAAGGTGGGGGTTGCAGACTTCCAGTTCAGAAGTACCCTTTCCAACTTGCAAAGCAGTAGGCCTATGCATGTGCCATGGTAGCTCGAAGTCTGTAGAATACATCCAAAGATGGCCAAGTCACCGTTGGCCTGAATCTTGCTACAATAAACACCTGGGGCCGTAGTCACAAAGAATCTTAGGGCTAAAAGTTGCTCCTAGCCAGCTGATTTAGGAGTAACTCCTAGGAAAAGTGGGCGTGTCGGTCCTAAATATGGGACTCCTACATTTTTTGCCTAAGAGTAGCCTATTTGACAAAGCATTGTAGCGCTAAAACTAGCTCCTAAACTTGAAAATGGTTAGGAGCCGTCAGGAAGACTCCTAAAACGCTGGGAGTAAACCAAAGAGGAAATCCACTGATGGCTGCTGCCTTAGTCCACGTAACCCAATCAAGAAACTGGAAACTTTAACGATGCAGAGCTTTTCTGACCTGCACTAACATCACTGATGAACACAAATAAAGCACTAATACTGGACATTACGTTATTTGGCTCCAGGGAAATATGCGGTGCAGATGGACTCGCTATCAGCAGATATACAGAATTAATCATGAAACAATAAACACCCTCTGCAGACCTCACATCATCCCACAATTTCTATGTAAGTTACTGGATGTTTGTTTAAATTGAAAATAAAAAATAAATGTTGAAAAAAAAAACAGTGAAACTTGCGGCCTATGTTTCATTTCATATCTTTATTTGATCCAGCATCACACCACCTGCAGTAGAATGTAGAGCCTTGTTTTTTCCGACCCGCGGGTCCCGCAGGTGTACAATAATGTTGCCCACCACCACAGAACCAAACCAATTTTCACAATCTACCCTGCTATTAAATACCTGCTTGATATGTTATTGAAAGTTTATTTTATTTGGCCCGAAAAACGTACGTGGCTTTTTTTTAACATAAGATCGCAGGTCATTCATTGCATTATTTAACCACTCCACTTACACCGCAATTAAAGTGAAAACGTCTTCATCCGACCCGATCTGCGGACAACCGGCGGGTTATGGGTCGCTCCACACTTCACTGTCCTGCAGACAGTATCTCTGTTATGAATGAATTTACTGACATAGACCTGAAACAACCAAAGACCAAAGATAGCCTAACCAATCAGAAACATGACATCATCCATAGCAACGGGGTCATCTCCGCCCTTTCTCTTAGCTTAGGAGTCCTCTCAGTTCCTTAGGAAAAGTTCCTTTCTGCAGCTTTGTGAACAGGTTTTAAGAAGGAGCTCTTAACTAAAAACTTTTAGAGGTCCTCCTAGTGGTGAGATAAGATTCTTTGTGAATACGGCCCCTGAAAAATGTTTAAAGATTGCAGACTAGAAGTTCTATAATGTGGACAGAACAAAATTGGATGTGCCACTGAGGCATCTACTGTGTGGAACGTATCACACAGGCGAACACAGTTTGAAAGAACTTGTTCAACTCTGCTTTTGAGTCATGCAATCTAAGAACCAGTACTGAATCAACCTGAAGCGAAAGCCAATGGAGCAATGATGCTTTGGGAAACACCTCCTTCCAGAGCTTGTCTGGCAATTTACAGTTCAACCCTGTAGCTCAAGCTTTTCTGGTGAAATCAGAAGAGACCATGGCAGGAAAACAATTACCACATTTTTACACGATCAGCTTTGAGTCTGCAGGGGAGCAAAAAGTTCTCAAAGAGGGGACAGTTGGTTGACGAGGGGTCAAGATGTGGGCACCACTCCCTAACCTAATGTCTGACTTGAACATAATGAAATATGAGTTAGGGAGGCTGTATCTGGTACTGGGAAGTTCGAATGATGTAAAATGATCATCAATACACAGCTCAGATAGATCCGATACCTTTCTGCTTCCAGACCATGAAGATTGCAATACAGCTTCCAACTGTAGTCATGAGGGATTTTCCTCCATCCCAGCATGTCCACTCTTCACGTGAGAGCCTTGGAGTTGGCTTACCAACTCAGAAAGTCGGCAGACCCAAGCCACCAATTTTACAGGGTTTCTGTAAGTGAGCTTTAGATATTCGGTGAGATTTGTAGTATGGAAACAAATGCTTTCTTCTGAGTGATACATTTGAATGTATCAGTATGTTTTGGAATAAACACAAAAAAAATGGGTCAGTTGACCATGGGTGCGGACTCTCTGCCCACGGGGTGGGGGCACTCCTGGGCTCTTGGCCCACCGGAGCCGTTGCCTAATGGCAACAGGGGGCTCTGGCCTTCGTCTGCTGCCTTCCTGGGTGGGCCCTGGGTCATCTCCATGGTGGGGGAGGACCGGGGTCCGTGCTCCGGGGTGGCTGCTGATGGCCTGGGTCTCGGGGGGCCTCTGACCTCTGTGCAGGCGTGGTGGCATCTGAATGATCACCTTTCTTTAAACCATCTTCACTCCACACATGCATGCCGAGATGGTCACTATGTTGTAGATTTATTCACCAATAAATACTCAGCTAGTTTTCTTTGTGTGCGTTTCTGCCGCTCTAGTGCAAGTCTAGTTACACAGTGTCTTTTCAACTAGTTTATCTTTCTTGGGTGCTCCTGACAATTGTTGGCTTTGCCTCCCTGCAGGAACATGAGATATTGTGTGTTGTAGAAGTGTAATAGGTTGTTCATAGTCTAGTTGGATTGCATTGATTTCTGTATGGTGTTTTTGTCTCTTTTTTTCTTTGTTTCCTTTTCTGTCCCCTTCGGTCGAGTCGTATATATATTTCATCATTTCTAAATGATACTATTAGTTGGTGCAATTCAATAATATCAAAGGCTTTTTTTGGCGTCTAGATCCACTATACCAGCCCTGTCATCTATCTGTATTTTGCATATATGATGTGAAGAACTCTACAGACATTACAGAAAGAGAATCCAACAGGTTTAGTTTCTTGAATCATCCAGAACAGCTTCTTCAGTTCTGATGGAGATCTTGAGATGTTGTATTGTCCAGGTATGTCCAGTTTTACTTGAGGCCTTGAGTAACGGGGGTGTTCTCATGGACCCATTTGTGGTTCTGAGCTGCTGGGAGCGGTTTCACCCGAATCTTCCTTTCTCCCGAGTTTGGCTCGTACTTTTTTTATTCTCAAGCTGTAGTTCTGCAGTAGTATGTTTGACATCTTCTCCCAAATGAGTGAAAAGTAGTCACGCTTATCCTGTCTGCCAGTAATGAAGCCAAAGTTGTCTTGAAAGGTGTGTTGTAGTTTACTGCTTTGTGTGCTCTTGCTGGGCATGATCACTTTCTTGCGACCAAAAAAAGGGAGATTTTCAAGAAGGTGGTTACAGAAAATAATTGGTGTGCTACAAGGAGCTAAAAGTAACACGTCTATAACTCATCCATCCCTCAACCCCCTTAATATCACAAAAAGCACATAAAGAAAAAAATTTCTGCAAACATATTTTTATGTTCGAACAAATTTAAATGATAATGGGTAACATTCATGTGGCACAGCAAACAAAACAACAATATGAGAATAATCAAACACTAAACATGCTATACATATTTTACTCAACTTGAAAAACCAAATTGCTGGTGAATTTAAGCCAACGGGGATCCATTTGAAATGATTGCTCCAAAGACCAGCATTGGGTGAGACTTAATTATCTTCAATAATTTTCCTTCAAAAGTTAAGTAGGAAAATCTAGAATGCTGAAAATGAACCAAGGGCTGAGGAGGCGACGAAGGACTTTCCTGCTTTTTGACAACAAAAAGAACCATAAAAAAAAAGTTGTTGTGAGTTCAAAACCATGTTACTGGGTTCAAATAAGTATAAAGTCTGGTAAATCCACCTCTGTGCTTGTGGACACATCCTACACAGCTGAAGATAGCTCATCGCTGATGTCAGCCATGATGCTGTGAATCCAAAAGTCCTTGTTATCAACTGAAGTGTCCACTAGGAACACTGTTAACCTGCGCCTCCACAGCTCACCGTTGAGCTCGGACACATCCTGCAAACTATCCACCTGTGCCACAAGCGCTCGTTTTTCCACATGATTCCTGAACAGCAAGGCGGCCTCCTCTGACCACTGCTGCTGTGTTACACCTGTATGATGAACAAGACAGGAAACACAAAGGTGGGGTGGGTGGGTTTGGTGGAATTCTTCACAAAGGAAAAATATCTTAATTCTCAAAATTTAAGTAAAAGCAAACAAACAAAAAAACACATCAACAATATAACCTGCTACATCAATGACATATCAATGCATTCCAACCAGAAAAGCTGCAGAAATAAAAACTCACCTGCCAGCTGTGCAGCAATAGCCTGGAAGGGAAGCTGTCTGAATTCCTCTATTAGAGGCTGGAAGAGTGTATTCCGGACTAGCTCGTGTTTACCATAATCCAGCTCGTAGACAGAAACCAACCCATTGGTCAGGATCCCCTTCACCTGCACACGGTGCCAACTAGAAACAGAATCAATCAATTTAGCCTCCAAACTTAATAACAGCAATCAAATATTTTGCACATGATTTCTCAATAGCACAATAAAGTCTGCTAATCTGAAACAAACACCAACCAAGATGTTTTTACCTGTTCTTTCCCTGTATTTTAGAGTTTCAACATTTTGCTCTGCTTAATGTTTGACACTTGTGCTTCCATTGTTGCAGCTTTTTTCATCTGTATTTTTATGTGAAGCACTTTGTTAAAAGATGCTAAACAAATACAATTTACTTAAAAGTAATTCACTTTAAAAACAAGTTTTAAACATTGCAGTGCATTTGTTCAGAGTTTAGTACCAAAGCCTAACAGTTCACACCATTTCCACATTTTTGCTCTTGCGTGAGGAAATGAAAATATTCCAACTGAATTAAATCATTTATTATTTAATGATTTATGGTATGACCACTGAGTTCTTGCTTTTTAAGTGTATAGCCATGTTTCCATAACTACATATTATTATCATTACTACATATTATTACATCCTCTACACACCACAGTGAAGGCACAACAGAGTGTGTTCAGTGGGAGGCTGCGTCAAGTCCGTTGCAAGACGG
>JAOXYM010000004.1:24203649-24225696 GCA_028567055.1 Leptatherina wallacei | reverse complement strand
CCAATTACTGTTAACATGTGGGATAGAATGATTTACTGAGAACTGTAAACAGGAATACATTCTTGAAACTAGTCTCTTTTGACAGATTATTTTATACGCATCAGTAGAGATTCTGGTTTCAGTTCCTTACTCAATTCTTATGGCCTCATCAAATTCATTCTTACTTTGGAAATATTTGTAGAAACGTTGCTGGTCTACATTTTGCCAGTGAAATGTTGAAAATTGGTAAATCTGAATTAGTTGAAATTTGACAGAAAAATATATTTGAATTATTCAATGAGGAATTACAAAAACCTTAAGTCACATTGAGTAAGTAATCTTCATCATGTGCACCCCACCAAAGTACCATGTTGATATCTCCATGTGTGATCTTGATGCTTTTATTTAACAATATGGACAGGAAAGGGGTTTTCAGCCAATTTAGACCACCCATGAATCTACAATGAAAGAAAAAACACCACAAGCACACTGATAATTAAAATGTATTAATCATGGTAATGGCAAAGATTTAAAGAGAATTTCTGTCATTCTTTTAGAATATTTTTGGCTTGATCCTGAATCGCCTAGTGGCAACGACATCATCAGATGTGCAGGTCAGCAGCTTTCTTCCTTGGTGATCAAAATGTCCATTTTGGTTGCTCTGAGGAGAGAATGATGACATGACAAGGCTGTGATTCACTTTGTCAGCTGAGTTTTAGTTCAGCTTTGTGGTATTCAGGCAAACAAAGAGGAAAAGCATTTTCTGAGAAATCAGGTGTCTTATTTGCTCACTTTCCCTAAATCTGTAAGGTGTGTGAAGGGGGCTGGAGATAAAGATAATTTTTTTTTGTATCTAATCTGTGAAAGCTGTCTTTTTTTTAATCATGTGGTTTTACAGAAAAAAGTCATTTGAATCAAGTTTTAAGCTTGAAATGATTGCACCACCAGGGGGCGATGTAGGCACTTTATTCTCTACAAAAAGTTTAGATGATGTTCAACTAAAGTGGGAATGCTATCAGTGTTGAGCAGCTGTGTGTACTCACTGTCTCTCGACACAAAGGGTACACTCGTTGGCATAAGTGTTTCCATCGCTGCCACACACAGGAGCGAGATTCAGAGGGCATGCTACGATTTTCACCGTGTCAGGACAAGAGGGCTGCAAGAAATGCAAATGTTAGAATCTGCCAAAATGTAATTCTGCTGTATTGTGTTGCCACACTTAAGTTTCAAGAGTAATTCTCTTTGTTACTCTTCACATGCACAGCTCATAACCCCCCCCAACAAACACACACCCACACACACACACAGTACTCAAATGTTTCCAATAAAAAAATGGTCACCTTTCTCATGTGTCCAGACATGTCCGCTGCATCTTAAAAACAAGCAGATACCTCTTAAGATTAAGGACATGAAGCAGTCTAGCAACAATGTTCATACTCACTAAATATTGCAGTATTTTTAAGCTACACTCGCTAAATTACATGAAAGCAAGTTGAGATAAGAATTCCAACATAGCTGATTTAAGCCCTGCGTATAGAAATGTGTTAAATTTCAGAGCATCGATGAAAAGCACTATATGTCTAAATATTTATCTATCTTTATCTAACGCAAAAACATAATACGTATACAATGTGACACACAAAGTAGTACATGGACAGACAAGGTCAAATGAACACAGATAACAGAGCGGGTAATATGTGACGTATTACTGTAGATATGTTGTAATACTGTGAGTATAACTCATTTCAGAATTTGTATGTAAATATAAAGGCATGAAATGCAAAATGATATAAGCAAATACAATAAGAATATACCATAATAGAAAACAACCATAGTCATAACCTTATATTGATAATAATGGTAATAAAAGTAACCATCTATATCTATATATCTATAATAATTAGAAAAATATTCTCATAATTGTAATCGTCATAATAACGATACGAATAACAAAATTGACATTCACTCAAATTTTTGGTCATCAGTTTTAAAGAAGCTAAATAAAAGGAGTTTCATTCCCAAAAAGAAATAGTTCAACTTATTTTCATCTTTATCCGTAACAAAACTCAGACCACCACACTATAAAAAATACTTAGATCATAACAGTTTCATTTAAAAATTGTATCTTTTTTACCTGTAATGACACAGATGAGCAGGAGTCCGAGAAAAACAGCTCTTGCAGTCATGATGTTGGTGAATGAATAACTCTGAATGACAGATATCTGTGAGTATGCCTGTTTTTACTGGTAATTTAATTGTTTGCATGTGGGTGTGTCCGTGTGTGTGTGGGAACACAGCAGATGGAAACTGACATAACCCTTTCTAGAAACTCAGTCATCAGCACACACACACACACACACACAGCAAACATATCTTTTGTTTTATCATTTGCGGATAACTTCCATGTGACGAGCCAACTTTTTCTTTTTTTTTTAATCTAGCAGACAACTGGTAAAAGACAAAAAAAGAGTTAAAAAATGATCCAAGCAGGAGCCTTTTCTTTCAAAATGTATGAATTTTATTAATGTAAAGAGTAACTATGCACAATGGGTAACAGACACAAACAGCTACAATACTTAAAAATGTAAACAAATAATAATATTGAGCACGAGAAGAGAAAAATGACCACCTCAGAACTGTCTTGCATTTCTACTGTCTCTGCTTTTTACCACTTCACATGAAGCCTTTGCTCTCCATTTCAAGTTTCAAACAAATCGCATTCTGCTCTGTTTTGTCTCAATCGTGTCTCTGTTCCAGTGCAGAGATTTGTTTTCACATGTTTCATTTGCACATCTTCACTTTTACATATTGGAAACAAAAGGCTGCTAAGCCCATAAAGTGCTCAAATTCTCATTCTTTCTTTCTTTTCTTTCTTTTTTTTACAAAAAGAAGGGTTTTGGGAGACAAGGATCAGATCCTCACTTGGTAGAAGTTAATAGATCCCAGAGATAATGGAAACCCCTTCCAAGATTTGCACAAGACAGAGCACCTGTAATGATGATCCATCATCAATTTTAACCCTGGATGTGATTTTCTTTGTTGACTATAAAGCATTACAAGCACTATCTAATTAAGGTGGTCCTCGTGTTCAGTCTGGCTGATTGATGAGCTCTCAAAAAAAACTGTAATATTTTCAGTTTCCACACTTGTCTTCAGTCTGGCAGTTTACTGATGTAGACATATGAGATTTGGCAACATCTCAAGAAGACAATTTAGTACTAAATAAGACAGTACACCAGTTAAAATCTGTGTTTTTTGTCTTGAACAGCTGACAATGACGAGAGCTTTTGTAACTTAGCTGATGGATGATTGAAAGTACAAGTTTAACAAGAAAAATCTGCCTCAACATTATGCTGGTGGATATAAGATACAAGTTCAGCTCCATTTGGCACAGATGCTGTTAGTTCACTCCACTGTTGACATCACAAAGTTGTTACTATACATAATATCCACAATGATACTGGCTCAGGCCTGAAGTGCTGCCATCGTGCACTCAGACTGGCATTTTTTATAAAACTGTTTGAATCATCTTATGGACAAAACCATATTATGATTCTCTCTTTTTTGTTAACAACTCCAATTAATAGACATGTGCCGGTAATCCAAGAGCAGTGAAGCAGTATTCAGTTCTCTGCACACCTTTCAATTGTATCTAGTTGCATGCTTTGGGTCGCACACACAGATGCACAAGTGCTAATAGTCCAAAGTGTGTGGCCCGATAGAAAGCATGCTGTATACAGTATATTTCCAAGTTACTTTCAAAAACGAGCCCAAATTCTTGAGGAATCTCAAATCCTTTTGTGTCTCATCAGTTCCGTTAAAAGAGGGCAGAATGAGTAAAAACAAGCTAATACAGCAGACTGCACATCTAAAACAGACATCAAAGAACCACTAGTTTTTTTTTCTTTTGATTTTGACAGTGAAGTATACAATATAAAACAAGTCGTTTCATTAATAAAAAAGAAAAAATAACTTTTTTTCTGTGTGCTTTTGATGCATATTGGTATCTGTCTAATACATTCCTTGGCAGCCTACATACATTGTTGTTTTTAATGGAGTGCTCAATTTGTCTCTCCACCAGTATAGGCACTGTGCTGGTCAATGTTAAGGACACCAAGTACAGCAAATTACAAAAAAACGACAGCTTAGTTAGCGTCTGAACTGTTACACAAAAACAAGGAAATAACTGTATACAAGTTACATTTATCTAGCATGAAATCAGAATAAATGACGAAGTTGAAGATTGCACATTTGCGACTGAAAGTGAATTGCATTTTTTTTAACCATAAGTTTCATTATAAAACAACTGCGCTTGGTAACGAAGAAAACTTGAGAAAGGTATAACCCTGAATAAAAAAAAGCAGTCTGTTCATCTTTCAACAGTTGGCAGTGAATGATCCAAACAACTTCTTTTTTTTTTTTTTTTAACTTTTCAAATGTCATGAACACTACAGAGTAGCATATACACAGTCCCACGGACTACTGCTTACTACTTTGAGGAATGGGGACGATTAGCTCAAGAGATCTCCTTCGATCATCCCCTTATTCGTCTTGTACATTAAGTGAGTAGCCAAGCTTTCCGGTCAAACGCAGAATTAAAATTCTGTCCTCACTTCAAGTGTCCTCCTTCTTCCAGTCCACCTAGTGAAGGAGAAGCGCCGGTCTCCAACCCTCACAGGAATATTATGTATATATATTTATATATACATATACATATATATGTGTGTTTTTTGCATTGATTTGCATTGAGTTTTTCTTTTTTCAGTGTCTGTTATACCTGCAGTCTTTGCCTTTGAAAGAGGCTGTGCGCTGAGGTGCAGGCCCACTGAGAAATGATAACAATTAAAAAAAGACTAAAAATTAGAAATACAAATTTTTAACTTAGTTCGTCTCTCCCCACAAGTTTGTGGTCCATATTTCTAAGATGTGGGAGGGAAGTTTGGGAGAAGCAGAGATACTCCCACTGATGAATGTTGTAGAATTAGACACAGCTCTCCCTGGATTTGTCGTCCATGAGGAAAGTGTTTAGTTTGGAAAGGTCCACTACAACAGCGTCCCGCTTGCTCAGATGGACGTCTTTCAAATGGTCCTCATCACTTTGGTCTTTGGCAAAATTGACAAATACCTGTGGGGAAGGAAAAGAAAAGGAAAAAAAAACAAAAACAATTTAGGTTTTGCTTGAATTAATGTTCCAGTCACGATCAGAGCGTTAAGTGTGCTTGCTTACTTGGTCTAAAGTAGTCTGAGACACGGAATAGTCTTCTATGCTGAGTGCCTCCTTGTTCTGAGAGAGTAGAGAGAAGATGCGGGCGAGGGAGGTGAGGGATGAGGGAAGCTGGTACTGCAGCATGTTGCGATGCTTCTCCTTCAGAGTGCTGCCTGGAAGCTCACGTTCAATGAACTCCATCACTGGCCGAAGGTCTGGATCTGGCCCCGCCACTCGAAGGATGATGGTGTAGCCATCACCGAACCTGATAAGGAAACACATACACACACAAAATAAATCATAAATATGAATAGCCTTTTGTATTACACTTGATACTGTTTATTATTACTATTTATTTTACTACAAATATGAACACTGCAGATTACTTACACCATCAGATATTTATGCAACACTTTAGGAAATTTACCACATAAAATTTAACAAGATGAAAGATGTCCAAGTTGTGAGTTGTGACATGTTCCTGTTGTGTGTTCCCACCTGTTTTTGAGGTGTTGCACACTGCCCAGACAGCGGAACCTGCCATTGACCATGATGGCCATCCTGGTGCACAGTGCTTCACACTCCTCCATGCTGCAAAAGCACAAGAGCACACGAGAAAGTTGATGGGGTAAATAGAGAAATTAGAAACCGTGAGATAAAATGTTTAAGTATATTGTTAGAAAAGCAAATCAGATGTTTCTACAGTTATATTATGATACTGTTATATGATGCCTTGTCTAACCTGTGGGAGGTCAGGACTACAGATCTTCCCTCCTTAATGATGCTCAATATGGCGTTCCAGAGGGCACGACGCGCCTTTGGGTCCATGCCTGTTGTTGGTTCGTCCTGTTAAGAGTAACAATAGACACTCAGCAGCTGCTATAACACCCTGCTAAACAGACCAGTCATGGCCCTACTAACATTTATTCTCCTGTCATGCTTAATCAAACTGTTTTGCATTTTTTTTTTATCTCACTCACCAGAAACACAACAGGTGGTCCTCCGATGAGAGCGATGGCAGTTGACAGTTTCCTCATGTTTCCACCGCTGTAACTTCCTGCAGCTTTGTCCACATATTTGACCAAACCCAGTTTACGGATACCCCATTCTGCCACCTAGTGGAGGAAGAGTGTGTCAGACTTTTTCCTTTGCAGACTTGAAGACTGAAGATGCATTTATCTGGCATATAATGCGATTTTCTTCTTTTTTATTCATTTAAAAAAAATGGATTTGTCTGTTTTGTGTTTCCGTTGGATAATGAGAGGCCAATGTAAAAGACAGTGTGTAGATTATAGGTCTGCTAACCTCACAGACTTCCTTCTCAGGTATTCCTCTCAGGATAGCGTAGAACTCGAGATGTTCCCTGCCTGTCAGCAGGTCATTGATGGCATCGAATTGAGGACAATAGCCCATGTTCTGATGCACCTCGTCTATCTCTGCAGTCACACTAGAATAGATTAAAAAAGCACATAAAGATTAGTTTAAACATTTGACAGAGTTGATGGTTAACATAATGATGCTCACACAGGTTAAACAATATCTCCTCTGTAAAGAGATAAGTTAGTGATCTGTTTTTTTGCTTCTCACCTCTTGCCAGCCAAGTAGGCCTCACCGCTGGTGACTACAGAGTCTCCTGTTAGCATCTTGAAGGTGCTGGTCTTCCCTGCTCCATTCACCCCCAGTAAACCAAAACACTACAGGAAAACGAGAAAATACATGTCACAAAATTTCGCTCAACCTACAATAAAAAGAAAAAACGAAAGTATTGCTCATTTCTCAGTGTTAATAATGTTTATGATTAGTGAAGTGTGGCTGGTGGGATAGTTAGAAGAGGTGTGTACCTCTCCAGGAGGGATGCCAACACACAGTCGGTCCACGGCCGGTTTTTGTTTGCGCTTGTAAATCTTTGTGAGCTGTCTGAGTTCCAGGATGTCTGTCTGTCCCCCACTGCTCATGATCCTCTGTCGCTCTCTGGCCACATCCTCATCTTCCTCTCCAATAGGTTTCAGATGGCTGGTGGATGAGCTGGAGGGTGACAGGCAGGATAGGTCACATTTCAGAAAACTTTACTAGAGGTTTCACAATTGGAAACTGAAATATGAGGTCTTAGAAGACCTGTGACAGGATTAAAAAAAAAAGAATTTATAATTGAAAAGTCCCGTTTCACCAACCTGGCCTTAAAGCAGAAGCGATACTGGATGAGGACGGTGATACAGAAGAAGACAACACCCTCTATGGCCATTGCGAACAGATTCTTTCCCACCATGTCCCAGGCCAGTGGAGAGCGGAAGCGATTTTCACCTGCAACAGAACAAATATTGAATCAATTTTAAGCTTCTTTCAGAAAAAAATAAAAAATAATAATAATAATTCCACCCAAATCCACAGCAGGTGATAAAAATGTTTCCTGCACTTACCAAATCTTTCCAAAGCATCAGCCATAGCCTGATTCTTCACCATGTCAATCAGTCCTCTACCCAAGCAGAAGTGAGGGAAGATGAGGAACACATTCTTCAAGATGTCATTAATACCACCAATCTCCTGAAAGACAAATCAAACCAACGTTAAAACATCTTATATCAATAAATTCCTAAATTGCCAATAAAAGTAGTCCAGAAGCACAATTTGCTGCTTGTAATAATTCCTTACATTGCTTCCAAACAGTTCCAGAACAAACGTGGACACGCTGCCATTTATTCCAATCAGTATGTTGACACTGGTTAGAACCACATAGGCAGTGCTGGGGATCTTGAAGAAGAAGGAAGCTGGATACATCAAAGGTGTGATTGACCACCTGGAAAAGGCCCAAATATGATTTTAGATTCAAATATTCTTGATAAGGATGAAAAATAAACACAGGAAGAACCGAAGAAATTATGCGTTTGTCCAAAGTACCCATAAAGCAGCAACAGCAGGGCCAGCACGGGCAGATTGGTGGAGGAGACGTAGGCGTCTTGTTGGAAACACACAAATATAATGATCACCAAGGTGGCTGGAACGATGTAGTTACACTACAAGACAGGGAGGAAAGGAGAGAGAATCTTCAGTAAGTTTTATTCATTCACATTTGTCGGCAAGATTATGATCAGGATTTTTTTTTTGTACTAGAAAAAGGCTGGTGAGAGATATCTTACCATATCCCAGACAAAGTTTGCCAGCCAGTAGAGGAAAGGTTGCACTCCACTGATGAACTGCATGTGCTTGGCCTTGTTCACCCTCTCCTGGATGAGGAAGACCACAAAGCTGGCAGGGACGAAGGACATGGCGAAAATCACGCAAATGGACACTAATACGTCCACGGATGTGGTCATCCTGGGAATTAGTTGGGATTGAAAAGAAAACAATGACAGTGAGACATGATATAAATGATACTTTTAATTCTGAACTACCTCCCATATTCACTGTAATACTTACAATGCAACCTGGGACAGCTGCTCCTTGGTGAGGTTCAGAGGGTGATTGTAGGCAGTGATGCCGAACTTTGCGGGGTCTTTTCCAGACGGTAGACTGGCACGCAGGATGCCATTGTTCATCACATTGAGGAATGAACCAATGCTGTGCCAGCCCTTGTTGTTGAACCAGATCTGGAAGTGAGAGAAGCACACGTGAGCTTTTGGTTGGTGTAACATGGAAGGACAAGCAGAGCCGCTTGGAGGTAAACCAGCGGCTTGAAATTTAGCCAAAGTTTTTTTTTTAAAAAGCACTCAGACTTTTACAATTTCATGCACTTTTAGTTATTTCTCAGGAGGCTTTCACAACCTATATATATCAACTATGATTTTTTTTAATTTCTATTTTTTAAATAACACTTTCCTCTAAGACAGCTTGTTGCAAATGAGACCAAATATATGGTATGAACATGTAATCGGTAAAAAGAGACATCTACATTGGAATAAGTGGGTATAGACTTTGGATGGATGGATGGATGGATGGATGGATGGATAGTATCTTGCAGAGCAAAGTGCTGTTACATGACCAAGGTCTGTGTGATTGCATGCTAACCTTGACGTTATTCTTGGTGTCCAATCCTTGGATAAAACTGGAAAGACTGTGGAAGAAACGATCGGCTGCAGTTCCCTGGAGGACGGGTGAGACAGAAAGAGAAGGAGAGAGAGAGAGTGAGAGAGGAGGAGTGGAAGAAAGTCTTCTTTAGTACATGGGTAAGCCAACACTCTTCAGATGTCTAGATTTTCTGCAGTTGTAACCACACACCACAGATATGCAGAGACCCCGTGTGTGTCTTTCTACCCTGAATAATTGAAACAAAAGTTGTCCGTTTCCTTTTGCAAATGGCCAATTTTAGAGTGGTACAAAAACATGAGGACATTTCTTACTCTTTCAAGATGGAAACGTCTCCTCAGCTGAGCAATTGCCTCATCGATTTCATCTTTGCTGGTCAGAACTTGAGAACTCCTGGCCCCCAATGAGAATCCACCGTATCTGTTATAGAGTAAAGCCATTTTAGTATTAGTGAAGGCCACAACAGAGGAGAACTTTAAATAATTTAGTTAAAGAGAAAGAAAACACTAAAGATGTGTATCTGATGATAATTTACCTGAACTCATTGACCCAAATCTTGTTCTTCAGACTGTAAGAGAGGAAAATATATGATTTTATTCTTAATTCTGCAGTGAATAAAGATAATTCACACCAACAATATAATGTAAGATGATTGTTACCTCTTTCCAATAATCTGGGCGTAGGTTTTAACCAGATAGTCAGACACATTTCTGCCAGTGAGGTTCTGCAGAGTGTCTTTGTCACTGATCTTCATCTGGATTCAAAAACAGCCAACACAGTTAATGTTTGTTCCTCTGAATGCACGTTTGACAAATTGATGTTGGAAGTGGATTTGCGTTAAAATTCAGTTTGGAGTCACAAACCTGTGGTGGTGGAAGTCCACCAGCACCAGCAGGACACTCTGGCAGCATTCTCTTACGTCCTTCGCAGCTGCACTCACACAGGGGAGAGGGATTCTCCATGGTCCAGTTTCCTTGGTCAAACATGTCCCTGACACTTTGAGAGACTTCGGGGACTGACCATTCACCCTCAACAGCAGTACAGGGGGTGTCCCTGGAGCACACACACAGAGAGTTTACATTTCCAAATACAACTATGTTGCTTATATTTATACCATTCTGATCTATCTTCATAAATGTTAACTTTTCCCCTAAAGACTTACGGTATGGGCTCTCCTTTCATGCAGCGTGTGCCGAAGCCCGGTTTTTCAGTCAGAGCTCCAAGTAGTTTGTTGGTGTGGGGGTCTTCAGGTATGTCATTACTACAAAGACACAGAAAGTCCGTTGTTTTAATTTAATACTGTCTGAATGGGAAATCCAACAATTAGCTATTTAAAAATAATTTAGTGTTGATATTTCTAAAAGCTTCATTGTTCATTTAAGTCTTAGGGCTCTTTGTGATATTCTGTTACTTCACAGCAAATAAAATAGCAGCTGTGCTCAGTGCATATAACTTTTTCTTTTTTTACTGCATAGCCATATTTAAAACACTTAGGTAACATGCAAACCTTGCCACAGTTATGTCATCTTTTACATTTTTAATGTGGTGCGAACTTTATAGACAAAAAAACTCCCAATGCATTTATTTAAAAAAAATGTGCTTGTTCATTTTTTTCTAGGCAGGAGAAGGGAACAATCTGCCTCAGGTTAACTTGAGGTTAAGAACAGCTACAGTTACCTGGAGTGGCATAGTGAGGCTAGAAAAGGCCTCTTTTTGTAAAAGAAAGAGAAATGAATGGATGATTTAAAAGGAAATGCCCCCTTTGTTAGGCAAAAGGAAAGATCTCTTACCTGATGAAGCTAAATTGTTCTCCGTACATGCTGGGATGCAGAGCCAGACTGGGGTACTTTCCAAATGGAGGAACAATCAGGCTGAACACAAGGGCAATGCACACAAACACAGCCGGAAGAACAATCTGAAAAACAACCCCCAAAAAAATTGATTTAAACCATCATACAAAGAAACACACACACAAGAAAATCTTGCATGGTTGATGTAAGTTAGATACCCTCCTACAGTGGATACAACTTCTTATACAGGTAATAGATACAGAATTAGCTTCAGCTAACCTGAGCAAAGAAGCCTTTTCTGGAGCGCCGAGCATACAGGAAACGTTTCCAGAGCAGTGCAACAAACTGCTGCCTCTTCAGACTCCAGCCTTTGACCTGGTACGAGCCTTTGCCATCTGTTCCACTGAGCCAGTCAGTCTCACGAGATTCTGGACGTGAAAATAAGAAATGAGCAGATTTGTAACATGATGAGCTTGTGTCTTAAAATGCAAGGGTTTTAAGAAAAAGCTAGTTTAAACAGGAAGCCATTAACTACAGTAGGAAACACATACAGACTTAAAGCTATAAATGATAGCAACAGCACCGTTGCTATCATTGCACTGCAAGGTGGGTAGTGCAGTTCTACCTTCAGAGTCATTGAAGTCAAAGTCATCCTCAGTGAAGGGCTTCAGGCAGCTCTGATGGTCTCCAAATGCGTGATGTCGGCGAGTTCTGGTTGGTACGACTCCATCTGCAACCACAAGAGAGTCAACGTGTTAATTTTAAAAAGAGTTTTATTACCTTTTTTTTTGTTTAGAAATGGCATTCCTCTATAAGTTGTAATTTATTATTTTTAAACATGCCAACAAATGAAGACACAGTAATGAAAAGATGTGAATGGTCGCTGGTTTGTGATTCATTATTGCATGCAAAGTGTAAAAAAACTAAACAATCTCACCTGAAAGCTCAACAGAATCCACTCCACTGTCTTCAGCTACTTTCAGGAAAATCTGAAGCATAAGAAGAGAGAAGATTAAAATATAATGACCTCTCTGAAATCAGATGGTTACTCACTGCAGTTCAATATGAGGAATTTAAAAACAGCAAATATCCCAGTTTTCTTCTTCTTTTGGTAATGTTCACCTCTTCGAGGGTGGTGTCAGATACTCCATAACTTGATATTCCCAAGTCGGTAAGTCGGTCATCAAGCTCATGGAAAAGCTCCACAAAGGCTCCATCTTTAGCTGACTGGTAGGGCAAGACATAAGTGATTTCATGGCCGAGATCCTCCACGAGGCGAGCCTCTGGGACGTGCTTAAAAATCACATTGGAGATGAGCGAGACGTCTGTAGGAAAGGATGAGAGGAAAATGTGAAAAGTTGGTGGATATATTGATCTTATTGATGTGGACTTTGAATTGATGAACAGTCTACTGAAAGGCAGTGGGACATGTCAGTTCTTACCAATTGTGGTGGTTTCACTTTCTGGTTCACTGCCCAGACCAGCATCTGAACTGCTTTCTGATACACTATCCTCCTGAATAAAACAAAGAGATTCAATAAATCTGTCCCAAGACACAAACATAGACTATTCTCATAGTTTATGTTTACTTCTCTTTTTTTTTTTTATACCTTTTCTGTTTTCTTGCTGTAGGAAACTGTGCTGGCAGAATTCCTGCAGGACTGTAATGTCAAGTCATAATCTCTTTTGACCAGAGTCAGGTAATAGCCTGTACCCAGGTGGGTCTTCAGGAAGAGTGAGGAACCCACGCAGCACAGCTTGCCGTGAGAAATGATGGCGATCCGATCCCCGAGGATGTCAGCTTCATCCATGTGATGAGTGGACAGGATGATGGTGCGGCCTGATGGTAAAAAAATTAGCCATATTATGTTTTTTCATTTAAGAATCATTTGGCCTAATTTTCTATATCTGACTTCAAACAATTGATATATTAAATAATGAGAAGAATAAATAGCTAAATTATGCCCCAAAGGGCTAATATGAGTTTTATTCACCTTGTCGGTATTTAAGCAGGAGGTCCCAGATGCCTCTTCGTGCGTAGGGATCAACGCCGGCAGTCGGTTCATCCAGAATCACAACCTTTGACCCTCCAACAAAAGCCAGAGCCACTGACAGCTTCCTCTGCATCCCACCTAAAAATAAAAACAATAACAAAATTAAAACATATTCTCTCCAAATGGAAATGCATATGTAAAATCCTTCTGTATCATATGCTCAAAACTACTTGGGAGATTACTGAAAACTAAGAATACAAAACTGACCTGACAGCGTGCTTGTGCGGGACTGCCGTTTGTGCGGCAGCCCAACATCATTCACAATTTGCTCCATTTCTGCTTTCACTTTCTCCTCTGGAAGCCCTTTCAGGCAAGCGTAGAACCAGATGTGCTCCTCCACCGTCAACCTGGAATAAGCACAATCGACACATCACACACACACAAATCGCAAAAACTATGCAAATACTTTCTGGTGCCCACATTTCATACATACATGCTGAAAAGCACGTTGTGTTGGGGGCAGACGCCCAGATTCTGTCGGATGGTGCTGAGTTCAGAGCGGATGTCCTTGCCGAGGATGTAGGCAGTGCCAGAGGTGGGTGGGAACAACCCCGTGAGGATTGACCTGGGAAGGACGACACAACGTGGTCATTGTTAAAGATCTGTAATACAACAGTAGATGTGCTTTAGATAATGTGCATATTATCTTACATGGTTGTGGTCTTGCCAGCTCCGTTGTGGCCGAGGAAGGAGGTGATCTGTCCTTCATAGAATCTCAGGGACAGTCCGTCGACTGCCAGCTTGTTTCCATGGCTGTAGACTTTCACCAGGTTTTCAATGTAAACGCCTGGGTCGATGTGGCTGGGCTCCTCCTCAATGCAGACAGCTGTAGATAAAAATAAAAACAAAAGGCATTTTAGCAATAGGCGCATATCATCTGGTTTTATTACGGAAAAAAACAATAAATGTTGCACTAATAATGACAGTGATTTTTACCATCAGCGTTGCCCTTCTTTGAGAGAGGGGTTAACAGGTTTTTATTTTCCTTCTCTCCACACCAATATGTCTTAGTGAAAGGGAAATACCAAGGCCTTGGGATGCCATACTGACCTGTAATAGTATTAATTGCTTGTTAAATAACTTCAGATGCTCATGCACTGTTTATCTATACCATAATACAGTAAATGTTAGAAAAAAATATTCCAATCATGGCCTTTTAGCACAACTTACCAGGAAATACTGCTTCGATATACCAGGTCATTATTCCGTACAAGACTGCATCAAACAGCATGAGGCTGATTGAGGTGGTCAGGTTGTAGCTGTCCTCCTCCAGAGGGCTCGCAAGTAAGTTCGACCACTGGATTCCCACACCTTGCTCTTCGAACAGAGCAAAGTACTCGCATCCAAAACCAAAAGCCACAGGAGACAGCAGACTCTGAGAGACCAGGAGGATAGCCATAGTTTAATACTTAGCACATATGAGCATGCAATACTGTTTTCTTTTTGTATATGTTCAACACTTAAGACCTTTGTGCATTACTACAGGTCTAAAGGTATTAATGGATGTAATTATATGTGTATTATCAAAATTATTCCACACACCACAACAATTTTTGTTCCAAAGCCGATGTAGTCTTGCCAAGCGACACACAGAACATAGGGCAGGTAGAGGGTGAAGTATATAATGCCGCCACAAGCTGCTGCCAGGTTGGCACGAGAAAACAGCGTGCTGATGAGAAAACACTGCATGATGGTCACAACGCCAAAGGAACCCAGGAAAAGGAACACAACACCCGGGTCGCTGTAAGGCAGCAAGTTGCCCATCTGAAAAGAGGTCAAGCAAAGAAAAGAAACAGCATTTTACATCATTTACCTTCCACAGTTAAATTCCATTTTTAGAAATCACGGACAAACAAAGTTACTATTACGTTAAATTATGAATATAATCTTCAGCAATGACCAGAGTATGTATGTCTTATTGTTTGACATTCCTGCATGAACACATGGACACCCACATGTCTCTGTTCACACTAACCTTCAATAACATCACCAACAACCCTGCGCTGATCAGCAGTGGGATTAAACTGCTGATGAACCAGCTCAGCCACAGGGTGCCATTGTTCAGTCCCATGATCCTCATGGTCTCCTTCAGGCGTGCCTCCTTCTCGTACACCACACCCTTGATGATGATAGCAACAGAGTACATCCATGCCAAAGTCATGAACAGAGGCATTGACCGACTCATCACTCTTAGGAAACTGTGAAAGAAAGTCATAAAGAGCTTGAGTGAACCCACTACATCACCTGCACATGAAGAAATTGTTTTTTTTTTTGCAGTGTATTCCCTTACATATCATCTACGTAGCAGGGGTAGGGCATCTGCTGAATGTAGATGCCCGTCTTTTCCTTGGTGCCGGTGATTGCTCTGATGATTCCCTGCTCGATGACGTCCTGCAGGTATGAAAATCCGCCCCAGACATACCGAAGATCTTCAAAAGGGTCTGCCCTGGGACCCGGATCCCAATATCTGCAAACCAACAAGGCCATTAAAACATGAAAACAAAGATGCAAACTAAGGTTGTTCAAGTAAATCAACCCCCCCCTGGTTGTCTCAGTCACTTACCCATCTTTAATCTTGTTGGTTCTCTCAACATTATCGATGTCCATGCGGATTTTGTAGTTGACGTTAGGTGGCAGGTCGGTGCTATTGCTATGAGTAATGTCAGGAAACACGATCCCGGCCCAGAACTTCTGGTGATCCAGTAGACCCATGGACTTGTTAACCAAACGTTCCTCATTAGCAACTGGCTCCAGCTTGTCTAGGTTCACACACTGAAGAAGAGAGAGCGGGTTAAGGACATGTTTTGATCTAAATCTGACAAGAAAGAAGTGTTCTTTTGCATTAGCTGTTGTAAGGTGCTGCCAAGTAAGAAAGAAAATAGAAAATTTACATGTAAAATGCAACAGAAAACATTAAATACTCCTGCAGGAGTTGAAATTCAGTCACCAAGTCATTATTGATTTATGACTATGTAATTATCTTGGTATATTTGTAACTCCTTATTGTAAAGCTGCAATCAACATGAGGCCCATTTTTAAATGAGACATCCTTAACGGTAGAAAGTAACAAAAATAATTACAAATTGTTGCAAAAATAAAAAAATAAAAAAATCCAGCTCAAACAATCACATTGTTTCTCATAAATAGCATTTAGAGGCAGAGAAAGACCATGAACTCTCATCCTGATGAACAAACTCATGTGCCTTGGATGGACACTGAGTAACCACTTGGGAGTTGTTTATCTGATTGGTTGAGACCTCCTACAGATTAGCCTCTACCATGTTTAGTCAGTATAAGTCGGAGTGTAAAACATCAGTCAAGAAAGTTTAACAGTGTTTGATGTTTATATGAAATGGATAACTAATTTACTTCAAATTCTTTTTAATCGATTTGTGCATTTTATCATTCACAACACTAAGAAGTGTCATGAATAAAACATTCAACCTATAAGTTATAGTTAGAAGGTCATCAATTATTTTCATTTATCTATATCATCAGTCTGTTACATAATTATTTAATTAGGTTCCCTGATTACTGCTATCAGCTGTACATCACAAAGCTATTGGATCGTATTTGTCTCTGTACAATGATCTATCCTTCGTGAACATCTCAATGAGGAAATTCCCTGTCACAGATGAGCAAACTATTTATTCCTGAAGCTTGGCTCTATCCCATTAACCCGATAGAGAAAAGAAGCTACCACACAGTCGGCATGGTAAATGTTCGATTTCATAAAGCATGGAAAGGAAATGAACATTTCATTTCAAGGCTTTTAATAGCCATGCAGAAATCTGAAGCAAGCTCGAACTGCATTCAACCGCTGGAAAATATGTGAGGATTTTATAAGGTAGTGACCTAATTAGACAACCAGCATTTAACCTATTTCTCTATTAGATTATATTTCATAAACAAATTCTAATCTATTTGATTAGAATTTTACTGGCATGTCCTTGAAAATATGCTCCAGATTACTATGATTTCATGCTTCTGTATTTTGCAGACAGAGTCAGTCATGTGAGAACATCGTTACTTGCCCTACATTTCTTTTTATTCTTCTAGAGAGAAACTACTCCAGACATTCACTCGAGCTTTATTACTCTGTGTTGCCCTCGTTGTGATATGTCCTGCAAAGTAAAGAATCTCACTAACCTCCATGAACTGTGAAATGGTCCGTATGGCCTGGTCGGTTTCATTGAAGACGTCTCTCCAGGTGCTTGCCGACCCTGCAGGTCGCTGCTCCTTTGAGGCCTTTGACAGGAAGTTCGTCACATCTGCCACACGCCACTCAGTTTCACTGAGCTGGGTGTTCAGGAATGCAGCACTGGCATTATTCTGGAGCAGTGTCTACGAATACAATAGAAAAACAAGACTTTGAATTGTATATTACAGAAAAAAGACTATTACACGTCAAAGAGACTCAGATAAAAAAAATTGCCACTGTTCTCAAGTAGTTGAAAGTTAAAATCTGACTTTAAAGTTTCTAATTTGATGTGAATAAACAAAGTGTGGAAAAGGTTGAGTGTGTGAACTTAAGTGCTTGTTTCTTTGTTGCCTCTTTGTGTGACTTTTAACCTAGTTTAGGGTAATTCATTTCTAAGTTCCTTTTATAGGACAATTCAAATTTTCTTATCCCTTTTTACTGCACATTTGACATTTTATGGATTTTCAGGATGATCAATCTTTTTCATAACACAGAAAAAAACGGATACTATTACAAAAAAAGGTAGAAATGTCTTTAATGTGAAGTCATTTTACAACATCCTCTTTCACCACTAGGTGGAGGTGGTGCTTGTGCAGTTTGCAAAGCAAAAGAGAAGTTGTGGTCAAAACTGGAAACACATGTCAGGAACAGCCATGTCATGAGCTACATGTCTTCAAAAACAGTAATTAATCTAGACTGAGTAAGTAACCTTGTGCTGCAAAGCCATCACTTTCTGTGCTTGACTACAGTTTCTTAAACAATTGCAGGTCTTAGTTTTGCTGCAGAATCTCCATTTTATACAATCCAGATAACTCAAGTTTTTTTTACTGTCCCTTACACTAAAGCTGCATTATCTTTCTGTTTCATCTCTGCTCTGTTTAACTAAGATAACATGAAAACGATTTCTATTTGCCTTTGTTGTCGTTCTCAACAGCTCCAAGTACTTTCATCAGCTTGAAAAAACCATCAGTGTCAGATCATATATATATTACAACTGCCTTCGTGTCAGCCTCCAATGTAAGCAGGAAGTATACTTGGAGCACAGCTCGGTAATGTCTTGTGAAATCAAGGCAGTTCACCAACTCACCCTGACCAAGTCCATTTCCTCGCTATTCTCCATGAAGTTCCATAATTTGGGCCTCATCTCCTCCCACATCCCCCCAAGGTCTCTCAGCACACCCAGTTCCTGGAAGGTTTTATTAACCTGGAATATACAAGAACATGTTCTCACACAATGTTTTGAACATAATTCTGATGACGGTCTTTGTTGTGAAGGGTTTGTACCTCGTGGATGATTCTCTGAGTTGCTGGAGTATCTGGGGTGTAAAGGATCTTCCCCATGAGAAGAGGTTTTAGTGCCCTCCAGATCATCCTGGAAATAGGGCTGGACTCCAGTTTCCTCATCATGTTGTTGCAATAGGGAGCTAAGAAATAAATATAAAGCCATTCCTAAGTGAGTGAAAGCCAAGGAAAATATATTGTGATTTACTTCAAAGGTAATGTTTGCAAAATACTTACTGGAAGAATTGTCGTAAGTGGACATAGGTTCACTCTCACTGTCGTTGCCATGGTTTCCAAATAAGGCCTTGTAGTTGTTGTCCTCATACCAGTTGAGAGACTTAATTTTGAGTCCACCTCCCTCTGGATGCCCACAGACGATACGTGACACAGCCTGGTACATCTGATTTGGAGACCCTGAGGCATTCACAGTTAGGTACAGGATCTCCTTTCGCATATCTTTCCAACTCTTCATACTGGCAAGCTGTTGAGAAACACATGAAAACTTTATCATGATGAAGGCTGGCGAGTAAGGGGAGCTAGGGGAGACAGATACAAGCATGCACAATTCTTGGATCTGACAGCACAAACAGATTTAATTGGCACTCTTTTTTTTTTTTAAAAAGTGGATTTTTATCTATTCTAAGAAGAACAATTTGGATATCAAATACTGTTTTCAATGATTATACAATGGAATATTCTGATTTTCAATTAGCCCATTCATAGATTTTTCGGCTAAATTATGTTGCTTTGATACTTTGAGGGGGTTTTAAGTACAGTAAGTAACTGAATTTATTTATGAAGTAGAACTTTGTGGAAGAAAGAAACACAAAATCTTATCAGGTACCAGACTCAGAAAGAGGTCTCTCCGTGCTGTTCAAGAGCGTGCTTACTATAGACTCTATAGTATAGAGTCTATCATATCTGATCCAAGAGTCACATGTACCAAAACTTGCTGTGTGAATTGTTTTTCCTTCATAGAATCTCAAGTATCACATGATGTCAGAAGTGAAAATGAAATGTCTACTATAACAAAAGCTAGAATTTGTCCCAACACAAGCATTTTACATAAGCCCTGTGTGTGATGCCATAGGTTTGAAGATATTAACATCTACACAATGGGTGGTATTCTATACATGGAAGTAAAACGCTGCTCTGTGGGGTGGAGGCACTTAGCACTTGGCTGTCTGCTGGACTAAGATAAATTTAACTGCTGTTCACAGTCGTATCATTTCCCCTCTAAGTGCGTACGTCTGAGGGGCTTTGCATGGCTATCAAGGGTAGAGGTGAGATAACATGTAACGTGTGACATATGCATGTAAGTGCAGTGTTTCGCATAAAAAGCAACCAGAATGTTATGTGTACACAGATTTACTTCACAATACAGAACTTGCACTATCGCTCCTCGGTTACTAACAGGAGTCCTGTTGTAGTTTAGTTACCTTGAACATGTCGGGGGGGAGGCGAAGGCTCATTAGTGAATGAATTCTTTTTTATATTATTAACTAAACAAGACATGCAATCTCTTATTGAGGACTGTAGTTGTAAGTGATGCAAAATTATGTTTACTTGAAGGGGAGAATAATTCTGCCACTTGGAGCAATATCCCAAACAACTCCCCTCTTTGTCTGGGGATTTCTTATTAATGCCCACCAAGACCTTATATTTGAATTGTTTTCTTTGTTTGAAGTTGGCACAAATCCACGGCCGCGTTCATCACAATTGCAGAACAATCTGTTTTCTTGTTGTGCTCCTCTTTTATCCAGAAAAGCTGGAGGTATTGAGACATTTTGTCAGCAGTCATATGCTTCGTTACATCACACAGCAGAGAGTTCATTTTGGTTCAGTCTGAGGTTACTTTAGTTCAAGAGACAAGTCGGCACAACTTCCCCATTAGTGTTTCCAAATCGGTGGAATAAACACGCAGTTATGTCCACAACTGTGAGGTAGAAGATAGGTATCTGGACTTAGCTTCAATTAAATGGGAGAAGGGCAGAGGTCGAAAAGATGGATTCTTAATAAACTAAGGTTGAAATGTAAGGAGGTCAGAGAAGGAAAAAAAGAAAAAAACTGTGTGAAAGGTTGCAAGTCAAGTAGGAAGCTGAAATGAGCTCTGACAGCAGAGGAAGGTACAAAAACAAAGAAAGGCTCTGCAATTAAAGTGTTTATATAAAAACACATGCACATACAGACATACACACACACACAAGATGACGCACCAACACCCAGCAGTTCCCGGTTGTTTCGAAACAAATAACATTGTTTTTTCAGTCACCTGTGTGTGTTTTTCTTTCTTTATGTATCTACTGTTGTCCAGTTTAAAGAAAGCAATTCTTATTCTCCCCTTTGCACAATAAAAAAATATTCAACACAAGTTTTAACAAGGAGAAAGTCCGACTGAAAGCATGACTGCACATGAGGTCACTTTATATTCTTTGGTTACCTTGCAGCTGAGCCCGCGGCTACATCAGCAGTCACATGATCTCCTGCTCTTTCATGTGCAAAGATCTAGCTGAGAAATTTTCTTTGTGTGTATATAGACTATAAAAGTCGGTGTTTTTTTTAAAGTGGCTTGCATGTGCAGCTGTCAGCATGCGGTTAGAGCATTAAATTGATGTCAGGCTTTTGCAGGTTTTCTGTGTTGATTGTACATAATGCAAATGTGTCTTTATTTCCTTATCACAGAAACCTTTCTCTGACACTTTAGTGGCGTCAAATTCTCAAATACACAGGGAATAACAACTTTATTACCGCACTATTTTGTGTGTGCAAGTGACTGTCGGCCAGAATTTTGTTTGCAGATTGCTCCGAGTGACTATTTGACTGTGAGACTGAGTAAATGTGTCATTCCCCAGTGCCCATGTTAACTTGGGTGACTAGGTGAGGAATACACACACATGCAAGCATGTAGGTAGGTGCACTTGCACACACAAACACACAAACACTCACTAACATACAAACAAGAGGGAGAAGAGGATTGCCCCAAAGTAACCTCACAGCTGAGCCGGTGTGAGGTTACTGCAGTTCAAGTTTCCCCTCAAACTCAAAGGTATTTCGTCCAAAGCAGCTCAGAGACCAATCTAAAATTAATTTTAAACATGAGTTTATCAGATTCTAAACTTGATATTTCAAGGATTTCTAATAGAATAGGTTTCTTTGTGTTACAAGTGTATGTGCTTGTTCTACTAAGTCAAGCCAATAAACAAAACCCTAAACTATTTCAGTGTTGAAGACGAACGGACTCAAGAATAGTTTTATAAAATATTTATGAAATTTTATCACAATGTATTGTGATGAGTATATAGGCAAAAACTTGCAATAGATTTATACACCTGGGCAATTAATGAAATGCTCTTATTAGGGGTGGGGAAATAATTGATTCACATAAATATCTAAATTTTTTGTATCATAATTTTTGAATCGATTTATTGTTTAAAAAAAATCATTTAGAAAAAAAAACTTTTTTATTAAAAAGAAATCCACCCCCCCCCCCCCAAAAAAAAAAAAAAAAAAAAAAAA
>JAOXYM010000004.1:24191916-24203549 GCA_028567055.1 Leptatherina wallacei | reverse complement strand
TCATAAAAACCTGGGGCTGTTTTCATAAAAGTTCCCAGAGCAAAGGGTTGTACTGAGATCACTATGTTCAGATATTTGGCAACCTAGAAAAGGCAACTATTCAGCAGAGATGAGTTGGCCTGTCTTATAGAACTTATAACAAGCAGAAATATTAAAAAAGACAAAAAAATAATTTTTTTTAAAAAAAGAAAAAAAACTGGCCTTGTCAGGTATTATAGCAAGCAGAATGATGGCTGCTGTGTTGTGTTTTCCAAATTTAGATGCTTAATTTTCAGCTGGTTCAAATATTTCGCTGCTAAAAATTTTTTAAAAACTGACTCACATGCGATGTACCTTTATTGGGGGAAAATATGGCTCCTGACATAGTCTGTAGACATTGTCATCATTCAAATTTTTCAAATTTTTTGTTTTGTTTCAAGCAAACTAAAAATCACAAAAATCGTCAATATCGAAGAATTGCAAGAATTGCAATTTAAAATCGAATCTGCACCCAAAAAAAATCGTAAAAGAATCGAATCGTGAGGAAAGCATATCATCCCTGCCCTTGCTCTTATATTAGATTGCTGAGTTTGTGAACTGGAATCTGTGAGAAGTTCACTTCAAATGCTTGAATCAAAGTTTCTTTCTGGTATCAGAATTTTTCTGTAAACAGAAACATAAATAAATACATTTCCAGCAACCACTGAAGATACTCAAGGTAACAAAAAAAGAAGAAAAATATAAGCAAAAGAACAATAAATGATTAAAATTGAATTATTCTCAAATAATTTTATTGTCAAATTTGTCAGGCGGTTGAAATTCATGACCTCCATTTCAGGTTGAAAAGGATTTGATATAAATGCTAACAGGCTGAGAATGAGAGGGATTCCATATTGTTAGAGCCCAAATCTGTGCACTGCCAGCCTCTAGAGCTAAACAAATTAATCTACTTACAAAGAGAGAAATAAATAAGGTTAGGTGAAATAGTATAAGTATTTGGAACTTTAATACATAAAAGTAAACAAATAAAATAAAACAGACAACATGGCTGACAACATGGTTAAACTTCTGTTATATATATTCTGAATGATATAATGGCAGCAGTCTTTTTTTGTTTTCCAACTTCAAAAAGCCTTGAACTGAAACAAGGACAATAGAGTTGCGTGAGTATTTCTCCATTCTGCCACCCGAATTTAGTTTTTCAACAAAATATCAGCACTTCAATGCCAGTTACTCTTTGCAAACAGCTGTTTTTCACTGAATATGTCACGCTGTGTTAGCATGGCATCCCTTACATATCAACAAGGTCTCAGTTATACAAGTAGGATTCAGACTGAAATCCTTCTGTTTTTTGTCTTTCATTTTCTTTCTACGTTCAAGTGCACTAATAGCTACCCTCAAACACCGTGTCAAGCAAAAAAAAAGAAAAAAGAATTTGATATAATGTAAACAAGGTGAGGGAGGACTATGGCCAAAGGTTGCAAAAAAACCCACTTCATTAGAGCTGTTACAGCTGCTTTGACAGGAAACCCAACACACACATACACAGCTGGGTCTTTATGTTTTGCCAACTCAGCAGAGCTTGAGCCTGAGAGAAAGGGGGTTGTGTTGTTTTTGTGCGAGCACACACAACCACACTTTCTCCCTGCATTCCAACCTCTCAGACCGAGTTACATTAGCTTAGGTCAGGCATGTGTGTGAGTGCGCACACATGTGATTCTATACTGTTTGCTTGTTTGCAAAACACTAAGGACCGTGCACCTGTTTGTTGTCCGAGTCAGGCCTTTATGCTACCAGCTACAAAGGCCTCAGCACAATCTGCTTATTTTTTATTCGAGCTTCAGAAGATATCAATTGCCGAACTGATGTAATTAAGATTAGACTCTGTCATATCTCTACAGAAATATACCCTTTAATGGACTTGAGATTATATTTCTGAAGAAATATGACAGATGAATTAAAATGGAACAGCACATAGTGTCGTTGTTGGACAACAACATTTAAAGTTATTTCAGAACCACCTGTTTGCACCAAAATGAGCTCTCCATGATTTGAATCTCTAAGAAAACTCACGATAGTGTGTAAACAGCGATAAGCCTTGACCTTAGGAGCCCCAACTTGAACTTCAACCTGTATGTGCAATAAATTCAGTGACATCATTGAGGCTTAATTCCTAGTACGGATTGATTTTATTCACAAACATGACAACTGAACTTTGATTACAAATACTTCAGCCATCCTGTTTGTACCTGTCGGTTATTTTTTTCTTTGAATGTGTGTGGTTTTTTTCTTACCTCCACAGCCAGTGCTCCCAGGCTCTCCAGAAGATTATCGGTTGCAGCCGAGACTTCCTGAACAACTTTGGGGTCTGACCTCACGTCCCTCTGTCAAAAAAAGTTAGTTGTAAGTATATTGCAGAGAATTTCCAATTTATGGATGGATTTCAGAAACTACAGGAAAAGAAAAAACTACCTTTGTGGTATTTATTTATTTCAGAATTTACCATAAAACCTCTTCATATATAAAGACATCTTACAAGTATTTCCCCCCCATGCAGCCTTGTCAAATATAACAGATGTAAAGGACAAAAAAAAAAATATTTTTGAAGAAAACAATTATAATGCTGTGGTCAAAAAGGGAAGCCAAGAAATAGCAACGACCTCCTGCCTTTGACCTATGTTTCTGTCTGTCAGACTGCTACAGCGTGTGTGCCCGAGTGTTCTCATCTATCACACCAAGTTGTCAGCTGCTGGAATGTCTGACATTTGATAAAGCACAGGTGTCGCTGAAGAGAGAATAGCAGTCTAGTAAAAGAGGAAGAGACTCTAGTTGGTTCTGTTTCTCTCCCTTGTTTGCTCGGTTTTCTCGTTTTCTCATTTCCTGATGATCCCGTACTCTAGTAAACATGCACACTTGTAGGGCAAAGTTGGGAGTAAACTGAGTTACGCAAGACGGCTTGTTATCACATTTAACTCTGTTTTGTCACTCATGGAAAAACTCTAAAAACTTACGTTATTGCATCCATGTTTTGCAAAATTTGGGCTCTTTTTAAGGACAATGTGTATTTTTTTGGAGAATCAAGTCCTCAATCAAACACTTATCATGCTCTTAGAAACAAGACACCATCTCTACTCTCTAGTGGCAAATCAGAAAAAAAAAATCTAATTTCCTGTTTTAAAGAGATTGGAATTTTTTCTCGCTCTCTTCCTGTGTTTTTTACAGCCTTGAAGCTCAGTTTAGCAGAATGTTTTTCAACTTTTGCCATCCTTACCCATCCTGACTCATATCTAGGTCATAGGTTTTACAGGAAGGGGTAGGAATGTCTGGGAAGGTGCATGCAGAGGACACACAACCCTGAACACGGAAAGGAGGGGAAAGGGCAAGAAAATATGAAATTTATGATCAGAGAGTTATTCTAAATTTGACTTTGATTCCCTGCTCAAACAACAGGGGTTGTTGCTAATTTTTTTTATCACAATTAAATGTCCACTCATCTACCGACTGCCAGAATAACATAGCCCTGTTATTGATAAAGAAAGATTTTTATTGGTTTTAATTATTGGGTTCAAAACAAGATAAGGAACGATTGTAAGGCTTCAACTTATCAGACTCACCCGGATGGGTTTCAGAAAGTCCAAGTTGGAGAGGAAGTGGCTTTGGGCCTTGTTCAGCCATTCACTGGATGATTTGCAGATTATTTCTTGAGTCAAACGGGACACGTTTTGGTCTGCAATGTGGACAAACTCCTCCAGAGGTGTGGCGTTGCAAAGGTCTCTGAGATGGAATCCAAAACCTTTGGTGAGCACCTAAACATTGCAAAAAACAAGGACTGAGATTAATACGAAAGACACATGAAGAGAGAACACTAATTTGTCTTTTTTTAGTTTCGTTAATGACAATACGGACAACACTTTAAAATGAGCATAAAGATGAAAGCAAGAAGATGGTCAAAAAATAAATAAAAGGAAAAAGGCTGCAAGAGATACAGTCAACAATCCCGTTAATCAATTAGGTATTTAAACATTATTTCTGTGTCATGTTTTTTCTAAATTGCATTAAAATGTTAGGAGCAACACATTCTGTGTTTCAACACAGAGCTGTTGTTCTTGACTTATTTGAGTTTGCTCTGTATTATCCCCCAAAAAAGAGACAGATTCCTAACATCTAACTAAGAGAACAAGACAACAATGATATCAGAAAGATATCCCTGAGCAATAAAGAGTTAGGAAGTTAATCATCTACTATCTAAAATATTCTCCTTCTCTTAAAAAAAAAGTGCATATTGTTCAAAAGAAAAATCCCAGCAGTAAGAAAGTGTCCTTTTCTGGGGCATGGACTGGACAGATGACATTTTTCAATAACAGAATCCAGATGTTTGTGTGTTTGAGGGCTCACTTGTGTGTCTTTAAATGTCCTGGACCATTTTGTGTTTAGTCATAATTTCTATTAGACTGTATACTGTACACACACACACAGATGGACACACACACACACACACACACACACACACACACACACACACACACACACACACACACACACACACACAGAGTAACAATCGAAAATCTTTTCATTAGAAAAACATTATGGCTTATAGCAGCCAGTTTGGAGCTTTGGGAACCTCCTATTATCAGACTGGGAATCAGGCGTCCTTCAGTCTGTGCTGCTTTTTAGCGTCTCGTGGCTGTAAAATAATACTACGATACTTTTCATTGTGTATACAATTAACCGTCACAAGATTTCACTCCTCTGCTGGGAAAATGTTCTATGATGTTCATGGTCTACAAGACGTCCGCCTCCGTGATCAATAGATGTCTGGGAGAATGGGACGAGCTGTGCCGGATCGCATGGTGTAACGTGTTTTTGACTTAGAGCCTCTGTCTCTGCACGTGAGGACAAATGTGGGGGAGGGGTGTAGAGGAGCAGTCATGTGACTGCAGCCTCAGAACTGCAAAGCAGGGATGATGTGAGGGGCTGAGCCGGGAGCTGTTGTTGACGTTGACCTGGCCAAAGCAGCCACTATAAGGTCATACAAATATAGTGAACATGAACAGAGGGGGTCAAGTTCCATGTGTATAATTGTTTGTTTGGGAATAAACATGCGCAGGGGCTTGTTGTGAAAGAGATTATCTTGTCAGAAAAAAAAGAATGGATGGAATTAAAAGTGAGGGAGGCAACAATAAGGGAAAATGCATTGAAAGAAAAGAGAAATAGTTACTGAGTTGAAATAAAGATAGAAAAATTATAACCATCCACCAGACATACATGATAAAAAAGACAGATGGGAGAAGGACCACTGCCCAATAGTCTCTACACCCATCCACCCCCCATCCGCTGTGTTTTTTCTCCTGGGTATTAAAAGCTTAGCTGCGCTACAGCAGAATCCTGTGGTCCAACAGAGACTCTGAAGCCAAGGTCATTAGATTTATGCACAAGTGCTGCGGCTGTGGCCAGGGGGAGAAAATGACTATCCGATGTGTGAAAAGTACAAAACAGAGAGGCCGCACATATTTTTATACTGGTGCTATTATTGCTACTGAGGCAATACACATTAATGGGAAGATGAAAAAAGTCTCAGCACTGTAATACTTCATCTCACCTTCTCTAAATTGACATCGGCTTCAACAATGTGCCTCAGCGCATGGTGAGGAAGTGATGCGTTGTGGTGCAGAAAGTGGGAAAGGGTTTCGTTGTCTCGCAAAAAGTCCTTTAGTTGGAAACCTGCGAAAGAAACACACACAACAAACTATGAGACAAAAAAAAAAAAAAATTTGTGGTTGACTTCCCGGATGAGATACAATCAACTTTTTTTGGACTAAGTGGAAATAAATTCACAAAAAGTCAGAGAAGAGCATGTAACAAATGTCACCAGCTTGCCATGACATGTTCTCCATCAGATACTAACGTTACACAGCGGAGTCAGCAGACTTAATTACTCAGAATGTTCAGTCAAATTCATTTGGAAACAGAAAATAAATGACATTAATCCCTCAATCAAACAAGTGACCCGAAGTCACATCTGCTACTTGAATACTGATAAGTGGACATACACAACAAGCCTTCCATGCACTCTGAAAGCTCTTTGTACTTTGTTGCATTCCAAAGAAGTCAAAGCATTTCTGAAACTGGCTCCAGTCAGCTGTGTGGTTACAGACACCAACACACATACGCGCACAAGACACGCACAGTTCTCGCTTCTCCTCAGCTGAGTTTTATAGTCAGAAGGGGTTACCACAGGGTGTTAAACTTTGCTCCAAATTCTACTTCCTCCGTATCCAACTTGCTTCCCTCACAACTCATTGTGAAACTTGCCCCTAAGCTTTAGTGAACTATGAAAATCATGGAGCAGCTCAAAGCATAGCATTCGTACAAATGTGTTATTTTTTAGCATGGCAAGATAACTGACAATTTCTTCCTCCAAGGAAACTAGATTACACATCATTTAACTGGTCTTTATCATGAATCAGTTTTACAAAATAAAAAAAAAAGACTTTTCTGATTGTTTCCCTCCATCATAATCTGCTTCATTTTCACATAATCTCTTAATAACTTCAGTGAAATGTTCATTTTTTTCTTGTGAAATATCCTCTATCGCTGTCCCACATCTGCGCCCTTCATCAACAACAAATCTTTATTCACCACTTCTTTTATAACCATCAAATGATGTTCACAAACTCAGACACACACAGGAAACACTTTGGTGCAACTGAACATCCCTTGAGAGGAAGTGAAAGAGAACAGTGTGTTTCTGTCTGCTCCGAAGACATGTGTGTTTTCCCCCCCCCCCCCCCCCCCTGTGATTTAATGCCTTCATGGCCCTGCACAAGAATGTTGTTCCATTTGCGAATTTCATGGTGCAATTGTGCATGATACATACACTTTTACCAATTATACTTCGCATATGTATCTGTGTCCCTCTGTGTGCATGTATATGACCTCAATTCTCAGTGGTTTACAACCAGGGAATACTAATTATGCCTAATCGGTGTCCCAGTTGGAAGTTCCAGCATTGCATCTGAAGACCCTTGAGGACACACCAAACTGGATGGTGTAACTGAGTAAACTGTAACTGAGTAAAACTGAGTTCTTTATCAAGACACCAGATATTCTTGCTTGTGTGAACTGTTTGCATTTCATTTCCTGTTTTTATCTTATCGACGAGAGCTTCCTTTTAGTTACATATTTGGTCCATTTCTCTTGAGTTATTAAGTACAGAAGCAGTTTTAAAGTAAGACAATGTATGACATCTTATCTTTGTTTTGTTTTTCGGGTTAGAGCCAGTTTAGCCTTTCATTAACACTTACAAGTCTGAACATGCCCCTCCTGTTTAAGATTCAACTGTGTTTCCATCACACACCTTAGAAATCAATGTCATTCCTGGTCAAACAAGTTGTGAAACAACAAATCTACAAAAGCTTGTCTGACAACAATATGAATACCAAAATATAAAGGTTCTTTTTATTTATTTTTTACAAAGATAGACAATAGATGGCAGATTCAGCAATTTCTCACAGTTAAATCGACTCAATCGCTTCATGGTGGGCAGACTTCAGGCTATTTTGTTTGATAAATTTCTAGAAAAAAAAAAATTGCATTGCGTCTGAATGTGTTTAACTGTGTGTGAGCCGTTTATATTAATCATAGCGATTGTTCCTAATTTCACCCCGAGTTGTGAAGTCGACATTCTAGGACTGACAGCTGAGCAAAGATGATAAGCTATCATTGTAGCCACTGATGGTCGTCATGTTTGTTTGTCAGTGTCTGTGCAGACTGGTGTAAACGTTTGTTGAAAAGGTCAGACTCAAACATACTTAGTCTGTGAATCCAATGGTCTTTAAGTGAAGAGACAGATACATGGGTGAAAATAAATGGGAAGAGGATAAAGATCTAAGATGGACTGCTTTTATCAAGCACTCAAAAGTCCTCAGTTTCCAAAATGCTCAAATTTCTCTTGAATGTTTTTCCTTGCTTGGTTATGTTCCTGTCAAGCGATATCTCATAAATCAGACGTCCATTACGTTTGATCAAGAAAAATGGGATCATCAGAGGTTTACTTGAGCCTCATTTCCACCTGCGGGTGTGAATCTGGACAGGACAGTTAGGGACGGTAATCTCGTTGCGTTCCCACAGCCAACTGTAACCTTACCTGAGCGGTGGAGAATTAGCCGGATAGCGACAGATGTCTAATCTACAAAGATATCTAAGCAACAGAACATGCCACATAATAGTATCGCAGCGCGACACTGTCCTTGAAGTAGAACCAAAAAAGGACTCAGAAACTACGGAGGAAGGCTTTGTAACGCCATTTAAAACAGAGATCTAATCAAGAAAAATCTCTTGCTCTATACAAGGAACCATTCCTGTTTTGTTTTGATGCCAGGTCTCATGGGAAGTGATGTTTTTTTCCACCAATTAACAGATTTGCAGTGTGTCAAGCACCAGCCTTTTGGGTCGGATCGGTTAGATTGGTACCCCAATGGAAGGATCCCAAAAAAATAGGATGGGTCAGGTCAGATATTAGGGGACCCTTACCAGCTTTTGCATTTGGAAATACAAAAAAAATATCCCACCCCTACCCAACTCGCACCCGCCTGTGGAAACGAGACTTAAGTTATCTAAACTTAAATGTATGTGGAAATGCATTTTTTTTTTGCATTTCCACACAAAAACTGGTAAGGGTACCCTAATACCCGACCCGACCCATCCTACTTTTTGTCTAAAGACAAAATGCTCAAATTTCCCACCAACACTTAACAGCTCCCTTTCTTATCGCTTTAAATCTCATTCACTGATCCTATCAATCACTGAATTATTAACCAACACGTGAGGGGCTTCACTCTCAATTCTTTGATCCAAGCTGTTATCTGTTAAGCCTCGCCCTGCAGTGGCAGCAGCTCTGTTTGCTTACATCAATTGACTGTCTCTTGTAGATTAAAAGCAAATACAAAGAAGAATATGAGACTGAGCACTATCAAGCCGCCATGCACTGAGAAATGAACTGTGATGAAGTGCAGGGATTAACATTAACAATGTTAAAACAACTAAAGAAACTGAATAAAATAGATGTAGAAACATTCTGCTCAGTTCTGTTGATAAGAGGAGGATAATCTGTTTGGGATCTAGTTATAATGGGGACAGGAAAGACAAGCTCAAAGAGAACATGCCGCACCACCCTACAGAATTGAAAAATGAAAATAACATTTTCGAAAGTGCCTCAGATGTGTTCTCATTCTCAAACCTTGCTTTGCTTTGAAGAACTCATTGCATAACGGACTGTACCTTTGGGCTAACAGTGCAGATGGTAGCCAAAACAAGAATGTCTTTGATGGTTCTGCATTGTTGCATAATTTCTGATGGAAGTCTCAAGATGTTCAATGTACAGTTACATTATGCTCTTATGTGAAATCAAGCTAATACTGTTCTTTTTTTTCAGTGACTAACTGAGCTGAGAAAGGCTGTTGCATGGTAATGCTAAGGGAGAGAATGCAAGGACAGCTAGTTTATTTAGATGCTCTCAATTCACCTTAGCAATTAACAAAGGTCCATCATTGCATCACTGCTGTTTAATGTTCCTGCACTTTGTCCTGAAATGCTCTCCTCTGTATCACTGACCTGCTTTTTATACCATGCTGTTTGCATAACATCATTACATTTAGATTTTTCTTCTAGGCTTGATTGTCCTTGAGCATTTGGTAAAATTACTCCTATCACATCTTCTGTCAGCAGACAGTAGAGCCATCAGTAGAAGTATGTATATCTCTATACAAAAGTGCATTTCTCACTCTTTTTCTTTCATAAAATATTGCTCATAAATACTAACAATATTTTAAGTAAGTTTAAATGTCCTTGTAAGACTGATGGTGAAGTTAACAAGGTAGCATGTACATGATCAGAGAGAGTGTCTGTGAACAGGACAGGAAGCAGCAACATTCCTCGAAGACAAATGACCAAATCTATGCCTTGTTTATGCAATTTTAGTCAGGGTGGAGTGCAAATCTTCCATCCATCCCGTCTCGGACCACCACTAACAGCACGTAATGACAGAGAAACGCAACATTCACAATATACTGGGACGTAGGTCCGGCCATTCCGTCAAACACTTCAATTAAGATGCAAAAAGAAGATAACTAGAGGTGTGTCCTTACGAGCAGTGTTCTTCTGAAGCTTCCTGAGGGCCCTCAGCAGTCCTTTGTAGCCTTCGTAGCTTTTATCATTCTGAGTGTACAGCAGGATCTTCTTGGCATCATTGAACAAACGGGAGATTCTGATGATGTTAGCCAACACATAAGAAAAACAGAGTAAGGCACTTTTTCTACATGAATGGGAGCAACACTTCTTTGTTTTGCAAAGAAATAAATATTTGGTGGAAAGAATCTTTTCTTAAATTAAAATTGAATTCATGTGAGGAAAATGTTACTCACATGGAGTCATTAAAATTCCCCACAACACCAGGACTTTCCCCAGGGGTAGGATTACGGAAGCAGGGGTTGTTGGCATTACAGATGATGCCTTGTACCCAGGGCAGGGTACCTGCTGAAGGCATGGCCTTGTTAGGGAAGTGACCTTGGAAAAAAAAAGCATAGAATTTTCATGATGAGTATAAATTTCAGTAATACAGGGGAATCGTGTTTAAAATAACATTTTAGACACATCACTAGCTGGAAAATACAACAAAAGAATTGAAAGTGCCAACGTTATCTTTACAACTGGTTAAACAATTATAGTTTTACTGCTGCTGCTGTTGAGCGAGAACAACCAGCAATTATACTAAAAATATAAGATAAATGGTGTTTCCGGGAGCTGACACGCTTCTCTAAGTTCACTGGGTTTTGTTTGAGAAATTAGTCAAAGCCATAAAATTCAAGCTTGTTATAATTTCATAACAAGGTTTAATTTGTTCAAAGGAAGAAGCTGTAACTACTCTTCCAAAATCAGAAGAGCTTCAAATAAATAGAAAAATCAGGTGCCTGCACATTTTAAATCTGGTTAAGGTTTTTTGGTGCTTTCAGTTTCTGAGTGCCAATTTTAAGAAGCTGTGATGTGGCAAAAGTTATGCAACCAGCTGCAATGTTGAATGACATTGTAATTCCCTTTTCCAGAAACTGAAGGTCCTATTGCAAAGTGACATAGTTCAAACAAATATTGACAAATCCAATAGATCCTTCTGTGTCAACAACATGAACCTTGGATGACTAACACGTTGAATTTTCTAAGAACTAAACAGCAAATGCTTTACCTAAAAAAAAAGACCAGGTATAAGGACAAAAGAATAATCAACGATCTCAGTATCTAAGGATTCTCGGTAAAAGTCGGGAAACCAACACAATGGCCTCAAAATGGCAAAAAGGCTACTTGGGTTATGGATTTAAAAATTATCAGTCTTTTATTTCTCCCTGAGTGAGCTCATTACATGGGAAAAAAATAAAAATAAACTTACATTCATGTTGTTCATAAGGTGGATAATGTATTCGGACTGATATCAGGATGAAAAAGATGAACAGGGGCCAGATGATCTCAATCAGCAGCTGGATCTGAAACATATTGCATAGGTATTGAAGTTATTCCAACATTTTTAGGACATAAAACACACACAATCTGCAACTTATTCATCCCAAAGCAGTGATATATGTTTTTTTTATTTTTTTCCCATGTAA
>JAOXYM010000004.1:24168192-24179082 GCA_028567055.1 Leptatherina wallacei | reverse complement strand
AACGGTGTGACTGAACACACAAACTAGGAACACAGGAAATGACAGAACACGCCTTACCGCAACGTCAAGCCGCAACGCCGCAACCATTAATTCAACATTAATGACAACAATAAAGATGCTGTTGTGTTGAAAAGTGTTTCAGATCTTCATATACCTATTATGAACAAAATGGGATACATTTTTCTGCTCTAGCATGGATGAAAAACTAAATATTATTCACTTCCAAAAAACCCCAGGGAAAACCCTGAAGTATCTTGTAAAGGAATTTTGCACTAAAGAGCAGTCATAAATTTCAGCAAACAAGTGTCTGCAACTTGTGGAAAACCATGTCAGCCATGACAAGCCCCAACCTCAATGCTGACAAAATTAATGGAAAAGAGAACAATGCTTGCTCCAGATTTAAAATGTGACATTTTTAATGGAAGAAGTTATGCATATATTGATATTTTGTTCAACAAATGAGTAAAAAAAAAAGAAAAGAAAAAGGAAGGTAATTTTCTGTTTTTGTTTGCAAAGGGGATATAAAACATGGCTGCTGGTAGGCTTAAATTTCACTGTTCTAGAAAGACAGAAAGCTTTGTGAAATGTGGACTGCAGTTTTCTTCATTACACTTGTGTAAGCAGCACGTTGGCCAGGACTGGCTTCCAAACAAGGCTTGATGTCATAAATCCTGGTTGCATCTGTTGCCAGGTCCACTAAATTACAAGCAACTTTAAAACTGGAACATGAAGGTGTTCTGTATATTAATGGATAAATCATGTTCCAGTTAAGGTTTGTCACATATTCCTAGATATGAGAGACTATCTCATATTTGTGAGATTGTTTGTAGTTTTTTGAAAGACAAAGTCAATTTGCTGATCGCCAATCTGATTGTAACCTCAAGTGAAGTAGGCCAATCATGCAGCAAATGGGATTTTCCCTTATAAGAACCTCAACCCAGTATGACTCTGTTGCTCTGACTCTACCATGTCTTCTGCATCCAACGTTTAGTCAGGCAATCCCACCAAATAACTGACTTATAGCCTTTTTTCAAGACTTGTCTTTTTACAGTAAGAAAATCCGAGATTTGACTTCGTTAGAGGATAAGAAAGAAGAACCTGTAATCTGAGGAGAATCTGTAATCTCCTTCAAGAAATGAGACTGCTGGTACAGGACATTTGTTTATCCCGGAAAAGTAAAACTTCATAAGCTGAAATCACTCAGCGGCTTGACTTGATGCAGAAAATATCTGCCTAATTCATTCAAAGAGTGAGAAAGTGGTAACAGCCTCCTCGTTCTCCCTTTGACCGAGTGTAATCCTGTGGGAAGCAGGGGAGATTGTACAAGTACAGCAGCAAAAATGTTTCACATTTTTACTGCGTGTCCAGAAAACTGTGTGCAGCAGGAATACTCGGAGATATTCTGCTCCTGTCGTAAAATATGCGCTGGCAGACAAGCAGGAGTAATGAAAGGAGGAAGGGAATGGAAGACTATGCCCGATAGTAACCTCGGCATCGAGAACGAAGAAGGAGGAGAGATTTGTCCGATAGTAACCCCAGCACAGAGTGTGATGGAGGCAAGCAGAGCAGGAGGGGATGGTGGAGAGATTACCTATATTTAACTCCGTGCTTCAAAAATGTGTCACATAAAAAAAAGAAGAAAAAAACTGTGTATCTTACTTAAGATTATCTTTGATAGGCCCACTGTATCGCTCTTTTAGATAAAGCGATGTAGGCTAATAGAGAAGCAAACCACGCGCGCATGATTTGCATAAACTTCTTTAGAATGATACTGTAACTGTTAATGTGACAGAAAATGTCGAATTTACCGAATCCTCGAAGATGTTTTTCTAAAATATGTTGGAAATATGGCAGAAAACACAACTCTGGATACAGCATGTCTAAAACGTTCATCATTCTCCTGCTTGCAACGTCGGGACTTATGTGGCATTCGAGTGCTGCCGGAAATATGGACACGATGTAGGTTATAACATACAAGAAATAATACTAGATATATGCCTATTGCTACAGACGGTTTATATGAAGGAAAAAAAATACTTTTTAAACAATAGTGCTAAACTCCTTGTCTCGTATATTTTGGATTTGTAGGTAATTGTGTGGCAATTTTTAGGCCCCTGTCATTCATGCAGACTGTTAGTACAATGATTGAGAGACCTGCAATTCAAACTAATCCAGGTAATAAGAATTTAAAAGAAATGTGCAAAAGTCAGTGCATATTAGGCTACAGAGTTATCCACTGAAATTGAAAATGGTATGATGTTGTTATTGTTATATATTAGCATTGTCATTCAATCAAATTATAAGTGGAATAGATTAACATCTGAATGGACTGAGTTGATTCATATAACAAATCAAACAGAGAATAAAATAGAGAAAAAAAAGAAAGTTACACATATCTTGCATTGGCCTTTTGATTATCCGAACTTAGGAGGAGAACTTGAAGGCATCGTGGTTTGACCGGGAGTTACCTCGCGCTGCAGCCTTCAGAGAACTGGGTGAAAGGGGAATGATGTCACTGCCTGGCTGAGAACACGCTCCTACTGGAAATGGTTACCGGGCAGAAAGGGAAGTGGATTGGATGTTTGATGTCTGAACAGTGGCAGAATATGTTTAGCCCAACTTATATTTTCATTTTCTTGTCCTGTGTGGCGTTGATAAATAATAAAAAATTAAAAAAGCATTTGCAAAGATAGTTTGACAAGTGTTTGAAAAGCTGATGTACATGTTTAAGTAATATGCTACAAAAGTAAAATCAGATCAACCATATTTGACTAAACTGGATACACATTTTTTTAATCAGCAGATAATTGGATATATAATTTGGAAATAATCATATAAAGATTTGTTTTTTTTCTTGAGAATGAATTAGGTCAGAGGGTGCTTATATTTATTATTTAACCTTAATATTCTTTAAAATGTTTTTAATTCAGGGAAGAATAAATATATGTGTGACTTTAACTTGTCAAATCAATTATGAAGCCATATCATGCAGGGTAGTTAATCCCTAATATTATGTAATGTAGCATCCATTATTATCATTATTTTTTAAAGACATGCTTTTTCTGCTATTAAGGTGTCCGCAGCATCCTTGAAAAATAGATTTAGTGTTTGTGCTTACTTCTGACAAATTAGCTTCTGAATTTGCCGTTATGATCTGGATGGTGAAAGACTGGCCAAAATAGTGTCATCATTTTATTATGATTGTTGACAGTATTCATAGTTGTTGTTTTTCTTGATACTGTAAACTGAATACAGTTCTACTGTAACACAATCTTTAGAATAAGATGGAAAATATGTATAAAATATGTATAATAAGTATAATATGTATATAATATATATATAAAATATGTACCTACAGTATAATCCGCAATGATTGCAGCAACACAACAACAGCAACATTATCTTTTTCAAAAGACGTAAGTACATAAAGATACAAATCAATATTTGGTACAGTTATTTGAACCCTTTTGATTAATCTAGATAATTACCACAGTAGGACTTGAATGTGCTTATGTGAATGAATTTGCTTGAATGATTGCTTTTGTGCATGAAAAGGTGGAGGCTGATTGTTTCTCACTGATTTTCTGGGGCCACGAGAAATGTTATTATTAGAAACTATGAAAACTTCACGGCCTCTCAGAAATATGTTGCAAATCTAATTAGAGTTTTCTGAGAATACGATTTATTCCTATAAAGGATATTTTTCTTGCGCGTGGTAGAGAAAATCCTACCACCAGGAACACATAGCTGAGGTTGTGTTGTGGGGCAGTGGCCTCCAGTCCAAAAGGTACTATATCTACCAAAGGAACAATTTACAGCGAGATTGTCCAGTGTCAAAATGTTTGTTGTTTGATGTGAAGGTTTTCCATCTAGATAGTATGGATGTTTGGCAGTTAACAAGAAAGTTTTGAGCTGAATCTCCCTCGGATCTTTCTGCGTGGAGTTCACATGTTCTTATTGTCCTTGTACAGTTTTCTCCAGGTATGCTGGACTCCTACAGTCCAAAAATATGAATGGAATTTTAAACAGCGCTTCCTAACGAACCAGAAGTGACAGTGCATGGTTATTAGTCTTATTCGTCTCTGGTAGTCTTGTTATGGACTGAGGACCTGCCACGGCACCAGCAGCCCTGCAACCCTTTACAGGAAGAGGCCAGTATAGAAGCTGATAGGGATGGATGGGTATAGAGTTCACCCTACATACTATACACATATGTTGTTCGGTAAAGAGTGTTATTGCTTACACCATTTGTGTGAGCAATAGCTCACAGTGAATAATGATTTCTCATGTAGTGGTAATGAACCTCTCTTCCCTCAAGGAGTGACCTACATAGTCAAAGTAGTTGAATGAGGCCATTGTTGTTGCAGTTCGGGGTTTCAGATATATCTTTCAACTATTTTCTATTTTCTATAAAGTCATGATCCTGTTTAATTTGCATGCTGTTATGTAAGTTTATTCCCTTCACATGCTGTTTACTGATCTTCATGAGGTCATGGTGTTGACTTTTAAAAGCTAGCATTTGACCCTGGAAGCAAACATAGCATTCCCTCCTTATTTCTAGAGCTTTCAACAAGCCTCACCTCTTTGGGGAAAACATTTACTTTGTTGGCTAGTAGAAGGCTTTGAGACCATGCTTACTGACCCTTGATAGTGTAGGCTATTACTGGGTGGTTTCCTAATACGCTATGTGTGTAAGTAATTTTTACTTACCAGGGTCTATTGGATGACCTTTTTTGATATTAGAGAATTCTTTCTTTAACTAAATACAAAAAAACAACAACAGACAAATAAATTTCCTACTTTCTGTGTCTCTCTCTCCTTATATCATGTTAGGGTTAAAGGCTAAATTAGCTATTACTTGCACAACAAACTCTAATTTCTGACTCAACTGTTCAAGATCAATTGTAGGGAATTAAGACAGATTTGATCAGAAAAACAAATTCTGGAAAAAAAAAGATGAGCTTTTGATATTATTTCTACTTTTCATTCTAAGTGCTGTGTCCTCAGATGATATATCCCCCACAAGATATATCATTTTTGCTATACAGTGGCTAATTTACATGATCTGTTATCCATTAAGGATGTATTTTATCAAGGAATAATAATTTATTATCTGATCCCATTGCATTAGTCCATTTCAGGCAGTCAGTTCGAGGAAAAAAGTGCTGCCAACAAATGCCTGAAACCAGGGATTAGTCTCAAACAGAGTGAGAGTTCAAGACCAACAGCAATGGTGTCACACAGGAGTCAAAACCAGGTCTCCCTGGAAAAGATCAGCAAATTTAGCCACCTCTGACTTTGCATTTGTTTGGTTGTTTATCAAGCTTGTAGTCAATATGATATATGCATAAATGTTTTAAAAATGTAAAAACAACTTATATTTATTTTAGATTTTAGAAAAAACTGTTGTAAATGAAAAAAATAAAAAAAATCCAGCTGCATCTTTTCTAATAGATCTGCAGAATTCCACTGTCCATTTCTTTAATGAGTGGGACATTAGTTATCCTTCTGTCTTCAACACCTATGGATCATATTGTTCTCTGAACTAATTCCTGCATTTACCAACTTAAATGTGCAAAATACAAAACTGAACACTGCTGAACGTGACCAATGAGCGTGTCGTTACGAGGCTCATGTTAACTGTTAAGCATTGGCTTGACCTGTAAATAAACTTCATGGAAGTAGTCTATTTTTATGCTTTGTACATCACATTCTTTTACAAAGTGTGACATCTTTATAATCAACTCTGAAACGCACTCACATTTAACTTTTTCTGCTTACATCAACAAACAAACATGACTCATGTTCATGCATGCTGATTGTAAGTTTGTGTCAGCAAATCATGTTCTTTACAGAATGATGACCACATGATGTGGTTACATCTTCTGGCATCTTTGGAAATGTGGCAAAGGTTCAGAGGAGATGTTTTGTAACAGGTTTATTATATGTCATGGACACAAACTAGCATTTTCTATTGACCCTCTTGAATTAGATAAATCTCAAAGTGATGTTCTAGTTTATATTCCTTTATGTACAGTAACCTTACATCAATAATGCCAAATATTTGACAGCAAACATCTGTAATTTGTCCAAAAATAGCTTTTAAGAAATGCTCTAAAATGAAGGATTACTCACATGGTCTTCCTGATATGAAGATATCTCCCAAAACCCCTAAAAATCTTCTTTTTGTTGACTTCTAATGACTCATGATTTCACATTGTGGACATGATGTAGTAAAAAAAAGCACTTGGTTGAGTCTAAAATCTCATTATATGAACGACTATTTCAATATTTTAAGAAACAAACCACTATATGGACTAAAAAAGTACAATACTTTCTACTGGAATGATGAGACATAATAAGTGAAAATTGTGCTTAAGTAATGAACTTAATTAAATTTACAAAACTATTTTCCATCAGAGGGAGATGCTGACCACTGTTTACAGAACAGTCAGTGTTACAGCTGCTCACCGAGTATGGTGCTGGTGCTAAAGGGATATAATAACATGTTCAGTGAAATCTCGGAAAATTATACAAAAGATTAAAAGGAACTATAACTGCATAAAACCTAAGAGAATACCTGAAGCTTATGTAAAATAATATGAGAATCTAAAGATAAATATACATTTAATAACTAAGTTACATTATACTGTTGTACATTTACTAACAAACAAGGTTTATGCATGACAAATACAGTTTAAATGTTGCAGTGGATGAAATCCATTAAGTGGACTTAATCAATATGAATGACTCACATAGAGGAGCTCCATGCAATAGAAACTTTAGTGTAGGTAAATGTTATTTGTTGAATACTGTATGGTTGCATAATGCGTGCATACCATGCTGTCAGTGGGTGGCCATTGTGAACTTATTACCAAACGGGTCACTGCGTGTGTTCATGTGTGTGTATTTTTGTGAAAGCGGGTAAAGTTTGCATCTGTGAGTTCATGTTTTAGTATATTGAATGTATTCTTTTCATTTCTGTTAGTGCTGATAAAAATAAAATACAGTTTGATACATCGACAAAAACTATTGGCTAAGTGGTGCATCAGTGGTGGATTGACTTTGACATTTGGCATTGTCTTGCTGCAATGAACAGGGGTCCTTCCCCCAAGAATACAGCACATGTTAAAAAAACTAAACAACAGTCCAAGAGGGAATCTTTGCCAGTTTTCGCTGCCATAATCTCTCTACGTATTAGGTAGGGGATGGTGAAAACATCTTTGCTGCTCAATGTCACTAAGCCATACACACCAAACATTTAAAGACCAAACAAATCCCAAACCATATCTGTTCTTGATGGTTGAGGGCACTGAGATCACAGCTGCTACTTACTGTTTTTCAGCCTTGTCCATACAGAGATTTGTGTGGTGTGTCTGAGATTTATGTTTTGCGGTACTACACCAATTACATCACTGAACTCTTCAAAACTTAATATTTAAATGTTAAATGACTTACAGAGACAGTCTTTCAGAGGGCTGACCTGCTCCTGATATTTATTTTTAAAAGACTGAGTGATGCCTTGTTATTAAGACTACCACACAGAAGTGTACTTATCAACTTACTTATCAATACTTATGTGAATCATTACATCAGTTTTTCCTTATTCATTTATTCGCATTGTGCATATTTTCTGTGTTCTGTTCTCTGACTGGGAGAAAATGACAAATGTCTCAAAATAAATCAATCATTAAATAGATAAATAAATAAAACCATTTGATAGGTTGTCATTGCAAGATTTTGATAAAGATTTTCAAAAATGTTTAAGAAATGATCTAATTCAATGTTTCACCTAATGTTCCAATTTCTTTGGAAACGGGGCTGTTTTTAGTAAATATTCTGTACCAGCCAGCAGATTATTTTCTGTTTTGGTCGTGTGCATGTCTAAATTTTTCTCTGTGTGCAAATACATCAGTGTGCTGACTAGCCATCTGCTGCTCTGTTCAGTATAATAGTCTATTCATCTCCAACAGCTGGTGGCCACACTGACCTCTGTCTATTCTCTGTCTGTCTGTCTGTCTGTCTGTCTGCTGTTGGTTTATCATTCTGATTATTCAGTTCCCCCATGCTTGGGGAAACCCTGGCATTTTACTGAAGCTAAATGCTTTTCAAACTCAGGACTTCGGCCAGATTATAATGTCAAAAGTTTTGTTAGTCAAACTGCAGATAGAAGATGACTTTTGGAAACATTTACCATTTATCTTTTTATGCCTTCAGCAGATGATAAAAACAGAAATAATCTTGAATTCTCTGACTTATTCAGGGTTCTGGTATTAAGTTTGCTACAATTGCTTAAGAAAAACACACACACTTTATTTTTTGTGTTAAAAATCACACAAATTCCAGCAATAAATGTGTGTTTGCGTGCTTCTTGCAGTTTAAATTCTGTCGGGTAATTCCACCAACACAGCCCACAGAATTAAACACTTTATTTGTAAATTACAAAATGTGCATGGTTCTGACCTTAAGAATGACAAGATAAGCTAAAAATATGAATGTAGTAATATTACATGGTGCAATTAATAACTGATGATCTGAAAAAGTACCCTATTTGACATTTACTTTCAAACCTTCAGACATTTATGATATGTCATGGGAAGGAGGTTACCCCGTATGTCTTTATTTAGTCCAATTTCTTTTCTGCCTCTCACTCCGTCCTATATTTCTCTTTCTCTCTTTCTGCTGTCATTTGTGTTTTCTCCTGTCAGGGCCTTTGTCTTCCTCTGCTGATGAGGCAACATTTTATATCATGCAATTAATTCCTGCACACACACCAGCAGCACACCGGGGACCTTATTAGTACACCCTTAATGCTGTGCCCCAAAATCCCCCAGAGCATTTAAATGAAAACGCAACTAAATGAATTGTTTCCTAACTGGTAATCATTGCAGGGCTTTTATTTCTCAGGCAGCTGCTGAAAAGCTGTTGACAGCTGATTTTTTTTTCTTTCTTCTTTTTTGTAACCTTGAAGATATCCCAAATTGTTAAAAATATCTTTGGGTGTTGAAATTTGGTCAATGGGCCCTTGACAGACAAGAAATCTGTAATTAATCAACGCTTTAATGTTTCATTGAAGCATTTAAAACATAAATTACACAGTTCCACCATTTGATAGTTGGAGATTTACTCTTCTGATGAGAGTTTTGCAAGAGCATATACACAATCACCATTGCACAGTATACTCTCTCTCTCTCTCTCTCTCTCTCTCTCTCTCACACACACACACACACACACACACACACAGATTATCACAGAAAAGCTCTGTTGTGGGTCCCAAAGGAGAACCCATGGCTATTTTGGGCAGCGTGGAGGACTTAATACTGAGTGAGAGAAGGAAGCGAGAGGAAAGGGATTGAATAACACAAGCAATCTTCTCTAGACTGAAGGGAATCCAGGATTGTTGCTGCTATGTTCATTTGGATGACACAGCAATTGAGAAATTTGTGGAGATTATCTTTTATTTTTAACCACAAGAATTTTTTTACTTAATGAAAACAAATGAAAAAGTGAATCCATGGGGAAAAAACCTGAAATGATTCCTTTAAGGAACAGTCCATAGAATTTGCCTTATTCTGGTATAAATTTCAGTTGGTCTAAGAGACATTGCCTGGCCTTTTAACCACACAATTCAGCTTTATTTTAGCCTGTGATTGTGAAAAATAATATTATGGAGCAGGTACAGTTTTAAAATGAAAAAGATGATCAGTTTTGTCTAGATGTATGCTCTACTAGATGTAAGGAAATATGGATGAGGTATAATTTAGCTCAGGGATGAAAGGAAGCTCTGACAATCAATGCTTAGCTTGACATTTACTCACAGAAAGGCAGACGTGGTTGAGTGAAAGCAGCTCTGAAGAAGATGAAAAACAGTGTAGGGGAAAAGAGGGGAAGACTCAGACTGAACCAACGGGAGAAACAAAACAATAAAAACAAAAACAAATCTAAAAATCAAATGGACATACACAGGGAAATGATGTCACAGGAGAGTAACATATGTGAGACTAAACAATGGATGTGGGTAGACAGAACAGAAATAGGGTATAAGCAGGCACATCTGCCCCAGTAAAGAAGTGATGAGCCTTTTTTACGATCCCCCTCATGCTGCTCCTGCTGCATCCACGTGAGAGGAGGGGATGGAGGGTGGAAGCAGGGTAGCTGGGCGGGGGGAAAAGAAAGAGGACTGCTGAACACAGCTGCATAGCAAGCTTGTTTCATCCCAAAAATGTAGCATCATCATATGTTGAGGTGAAGATTTGTAAAAATTCTAGCTTGAAACATGGACCAATTGAACATTTAGATGTACATAGACATAAATGCATAATTTAACTAGACATTGATAAGTGCTAATAGGAAACTGGAACATCTGACTGAATAGAGAACTTCACCACTAGGTAGGAAAATATTCTTTGTCATTTATTTTTAGTTATTTATTATATATTTTGTATATTGTGAAACACATAGCCTCATATTTTATCAAGAACTAGATAAGCTGGTATGGAGATTTTCAAATCTCATGACTTGGGATGGAAATAAATCTGCAATGCCATGGCTTCGAGAAATAAGGAAATCAACTTCAGAATTCCGTCACGAATTAGTAATCCTGTCTCTGTAAAACCAGAAGAACTGTTCTTATGGTGCAAAATCAATTCACACCATGTGGTTTCCACTGAAGAAACATGTGGACATGTATGACATTTCTACTTCTCTTCAGAGACCAGCGAAAAACATTTTTGCTGATACATTCATTCAAGATAATATGTATTGGATCAAAGCGGTTTCATGATTGAACTATTTGTTCAAGACTGTGATCCAGATGAAACCACACACACACACACACACACACACACACACACACACACACACACACACACACACACACACACACACACA
>JAOXYM010000004.1:24110140-24122158 GCA_028567055.1 Leptatherina wallacei | reverse complement strand
GTATGGAGGACCAGGAGAAAAAGCAATACAGCATTTTTAATAATGATTAATTAATTGTGAAATAAAAATATAGATTACTAAATATAATTTCAAATTCAACAAAATTTGAAAGAGCTTTTTCAAATCCTTTTTCTAAAAGCAGGATTAAATGACACAATTCATAAATTTGGTAAGAAATACCTTTCCTTATGATACATTTAAAAAAGGTAATTCCCTTTCACATTTTATTTCCCCCCCCCTGGATTTCAAATCCTTTTTCCAAATGCATTTCCTAAATGGTTTACCCTCTCCATTTAACTATTCCATGACTCTTCTGGGCCCCGAACACACTGAAAACCAAGGTTGAACCAATCACAGCGGCTTCCCGTTGTGCTGCACGTGGTATTCCAGCTCTCTCATTGATTAGACAGTGACACTTGAGTCTCAACAGCTAGCTAACAGCTAGCTAACCGCGTTGACAGTACAGATCCAATAATCCAATCACACTGTCAGGAGACAGCTGCAGAAAAGATGAAACTTTGAGGATCCACTCAGCATTCAGAGGATGAGTTTCTCTTCAAGTTTTATGCGTTTTCTGTCTTTTTAATTCGCTAAATTTGCAAAGTAACAAGACAAAGATGCAAATGTGATTGTCTGACCAATGGGAGAGGGGCAGTACAGCGTGAGGTACAACATGGAGCAGCTGTGATTGGTTAAACTTTGTTTTCGCTGCTCAAGGCCCAGGAGGGTCACGGAAAGAGTAAACCATTTAGGAAAGGCATTTGCAAAAAGGATTTGAAAATGCAAGGGGTTAAAGAAAATGGAAAAGGAAATAACTTTTTTAAATGTATGATATGGAAAGGTATTTCTTACCAAATTCATGAATTGTGTCATTTAATTCTGCTTTTAGAAAAAGGATTTGGAAATGCATTTTCAAATAACAAGATTTAATAATGAATTAATAAATACAATATGTAATTCCTCTTTAATAAATCCATTTCAAATGTGAAATTACAAAATTCTTTGCAAATTTGATTTCTTTTTATATGAATTAATTGTTGAATTTGAAAATATATTTAGTAATCTATATTTTTATTTCACAATCAATTAATCACCATGAAAATGCTGTATTGCTTTTTCGATGACTTTACTGGTCCTCCATATGAAAGAGCATGAATGTTGGGTGGTCAGTGCCACATTTCCACCAGAATGCCCCGAGGCAGCTGTGGCTACATATAGCTTATCACCAAGTATGAATGAGCAATGGATGAATAATGGATCTCATGTAAGCGCTTTGAGTGCTTTTATCAAAAAAGCGCAATATGAATGTAATCCATTTTTATAAATAAATAAAAATTAGCATAAAATATAAATGGTACCTGATGAATGGTACCTTAAATTTAACTAAACTTTTAGCAGTTCCCCAAACTTCCACAAGAGTCTGTGTCATAGAAGAATGGGATTCCTAAAAAGAAACTCAACAAAAAAAAACTCATGTAAAATAAGTTTTGAATAAACAAAACAGCTGTAACATGAGTGGAATTTTTTCTTAAACAATGAGAGTGTCCAAAGATTAAGAAAATTACTCAAAATGATTTGATTGAATATATGACTCATGCACAAAATAAATTAAAATTTCCCATATAAGACATGAAATGATTTTTTTCCAGAGGTTTTTGTTCATTATATTCAATCATATTTGAATTATTTCCTTATGCTTGAATTTTGTGACATTTCCACTGTAACTGAGGGACAAAGGCTCCTAATTAATGCTCGACAATCCACCAGAATGCAGCAAATGAAGTGTTTGATGCTCATTATTTCATAGTAAGGGAACCTCAGACTCTTGTGTTTCACCCACATATGAAACAAATCAAATAATAAACCCATGAATATAGAAGCAGACTACTGTTTGACATCTTCGCTGCAGTCTAAATCTACTCTGTTTTGGCTGTTGGGCCAATCCGTGTATTTGCACTTCTTTTGTGTGGTCTGCAGTCATTTAAAGCTGACTGATCAGAGATTTTTTTTTTTACTGATTAAGCTACATCTTTGCTTTAAATAAATTCTCATTAAATAATAAACTCTTGTTTGTCTGAAGGAAGAATGACATATTAATCCAACATGATAAACTGACAATCAAGTAATTATATGTGCTCTTACAAACAAATTTTATCCTCATCTGACATAAATAATAAAGTACAGTGACATAAAGCAGTTATCTCATGATGACACAGCTGTATCATATTTAATTGAGTGCTTAACATAACTCTGATGCAAATATGTCATGAATTCAGCGTGTCAATTGTGAAATGGGACGGCTACCGGATGTTTTAATAACAAAACGGCGAAAGAGAGTGATGATGCGTTCAAGGTGCCTTGAAAACGCGGGTGCTAAGAGATAAACTACGTAATAATCGAGGTAACCATGAGTTTTACCAATGCAGACATGCTAGATACATTGCGCATTTAGCCGTCAGCTGTATTCGATGCACACTGAAGCTACCAGTGAATTTGCATCATAAACGTCTGTTTCAGACCACTGATTCAAATCGGCAAATCTCTCCATCCCTACTTCATATCATGCACACAGATGTGACCTTTAATTTACAATTTAAGATTATGCAGCATCTTGTGGTCATGAGAACAACTGTAACAATGATATCCACATGGTGGTATTGTTAAAATAATGGGCCTCGTTAACCAGCACTTGGTGTAAAACCCATGGGGTACACATATTTCAGTGCTGACATGTTTAAAAAAGAAAGATTAGGGCAAGTGTTGTCTTCTGTTGTTTAGTTCAGTTAAATGTAATGAAATAATTGTAGTAATATTTTTGCCACATTTGAGCTAACATAGCTTTGGGCAATTAACAAAGCATTTTGATATATATATACTTAAAAAAATACACCAATGCTTTAATTTACATTAAGTTGCTTGGAAACCCTGCCACCTTTTAGTGGTTTCACCCTGTTTATATACCAGACGTGACCTTTCTTCATCCCAGGCCTGCTCATAAAATGGAATATATGCTGTTGCAGCAAGATATTGCAGATTACACCCTACAGAGGGAGTGAATCTTTCATGACAATGCATTTTTATTTGCAGAAAGTAATGAGTACTTATGAACCAGAGCTATTCTCAGGGACTTTTGCAATAGCTTGGAGCAAGCACTGGGCTGTCACACACAAAAGTACAACCCTGTTCCCCCACATGTGCAGGTTCTCTTGACATTGGGTTTTTTGGCCACTGCAACGTACCAGCCAGAGCTGGGAAACCAGATGGGCGTGTTACAGCTGTCCATCAGCGATGCTCTCCTTCGAGGCCTGGATGCAATAAATCAACAGGCCACACAATACATAAAGTTTCCAAATACAACTGAAGAACAAGTCCCAGAAAAAAACAGGATTCAGAGTGCACACGTGTGTAAATTAAAGCATTGTCACTAGATCCTTTCCTATGTCTCAACCACAAGTAATATCACTCCATAAATGTCTGACGCCCTCCATAAATGTAGTATCCCCTGCTGAATGTGGTCTGCTGCTTCCCATGAGGAGTGTCCGATTTCTTCATCCCACAGAGCAGCTCCGTGGGCATGCGCCTCCAACAAAGAGCAGCATGTTCTTTTGATTTACAAGGAGATTGGTATTCATAAATATAAGAGAGAGAGAAATCTGAACAATTTCAAAATCTATGAACACAATCATAAATTTGATGCAGTGTTCTCTTGGTGAATTTCTGAACAACATAAGAAAGAATTAAACTTAACCAGAAAGTGACAAAAGTATTTCAGTAAAGTGATGTCCTGTTATTGCCAGAATATAACTGAGAAGTGAGTTATGTTGTTCAGATTATAAGAACATTTCTTTTTCAATTGTTGCTAATTTTTTTGTTCAGTGATGTTCAATGAAAGAATAAAATAATATAAATGATTTACTTAACGGCCACAGAAACAAAAAAGAGTGAAACTTCACGTGTCTCACCATGCCAGTGGCAGTGCCTTTGAGCTTTCTCATAGAGCACCGAAATGAAATCCTGTGAGCTCCTAGATTATATAAAACCCGACAGTTCCTGTTCTGGCATTGATTACACCCATAAACTCATCTCCTTTAATCAAAATTCGATATTTAGAAGTTTTTGCCATGAAAACATCTGCTTATGATTTCAAATGGCTAAGACAAAACTCTACACCTCCACTTAATTTAATTAGCAAAGATCTATAAAATGCAAATTGTTCTATGCCTCTGTTTTCACCACTCAACGGAATATGCAGCTCACTTTGTCTGTGGTCAAACTCTGTAAAGTGTCTCCATGATACATAGTTGCAAGTTGTAATATAAAAGTAATTCAATCACACATTGCAGCCTCATGATAGAAATAATCAGCTGTGTATTTTACTAATGGTTGGTCTTCTAAAAGTATCAAACACACCAAATGGACATGTAATGTAAACGACTTTGTTGGACAGCATCTTCCAAGGAAGAAGATAAGATAAGAAGATACAACAAGAACATAGTCAGTGTGAGATTTCAGGTTAATGCAATGAGTTACTACAACAAAATACAACAAAATGTACAATGTTATTCTTATATTGAATCTTGTGGGTCTTAAAAATATGTTGCAGTATGGAGAGAATATGGATTTTCCCCCTTTGTTAAACCATATTCGCTTTTTAGTGGCACTAAACCAACAATTGTGTACATTGTGTCTCAGGGGGTTTTAGCCAAGAAATATCCCTCCAGTATTATACATAGTAACAATGTTAGTGTCAGAACATGAGGCTGAAAACAATGCTTTCTTTTGCCATTAATTCATTTCTCATACATTTTGAAAATGTTAATGACAGAAATTAGAAAGTGAAAACATCCTCTGAAATCAGTGTAATGTAATTTATATCTAATGCATTTAGTCAATCTGGTTTGATTTTTCAGAACTTGTTTCTTAAGTCCTTGTCTCTAACACTTGTAGAGTGGAGTGGACTACAGTCAGTCACAGGCAAATAAAGCTAAGGTTGGCTGTGAACATTTCCGGAACATTTTATTTATCCTCTACAGCTTAAATTTGCCTAACAAAAGGTTTCACAGCAGAGCTGCAGGAAGTGTAAATTCATATGAGGGTGCTGTTAAAACCTCTCTGTTCAATGGTGTGATTTTTGCTGGCTCTGTCTGACAACATTCTACCTCAGTGAACCCTCACTGAGTATGTATGAGACATGCTACCTTATTAGAGATTCCCCTGCTAATGTCAACCCTGCATTTCTTTTCCTTAATATGAACTAAATCCATTCTGTGCTGCCTGTTGCAGAAGAAGTTGGAAGTTCTAACATAAGCATCCTCTACAGGATGTGAGGAAATCCAGCCTCAGCTGTAGTGCAAATCAATTTCTGCTCGCTGTGTCATGCAAATTTATTTTAAATAAACCAAGGGCAAGAAATAAAATGCTCCCAATTATGTCACCATGACAAAAGAGTTTATCCCTCAATGAAATGATGATCATAGACTGTTTCTTTGTGTCCTCTTTCATTACATAGTACATTTTTTTAATGATCTTTCTTGCTTTTACATACTGATCATGATCCATGGACAAAAACATTTTTGTGCTCATTTAATACTCACTGGCTGTGGACCTGAATATGTGTTCATTTGCCAACACATTTGTGTGTATTTTGATGCATTCATGTCCTCGTGTCTCTTGCATTGCAAACAGAGGCAAAATTTGCCTTTGCATTTGTGTTTACACCAGTGCAAACAGGAGAAGTGTTTGCTCTCTTATCTAGAGAGAGAGTGTATATGTGTGTGTGTGTGTGTACGTGAATGAACAAGGTTGTAATTAAACCCAAATCCATTACATTACAGTGGGGAGGTTTTCACGGGGATTCATCTCTACAAAGGCACTGCTTACACTTCCTCCTCCGATCCCTTTTAATTTGACGGATATGCTTATCCGTTTTTCAGATAAATTGCGCACAATGCATCCCTGGCGCACACACAAATGAAAACTGTAATTAAAACTGATGCGGTGGGTTTTGACTATTCATGACAGCATCCCTGTGCATTTTGTTTTTCTGAGTCAGGGCTGACAGAACATAGTGTCCAGCACTCGTCTAAAGTGAGTGTATGCACAACCCAGACATATTTAAAACTGAAGAAAAATTACATTTTCTATGTAAATAGAATGTTGAGAATGTTAATGTCATTAATTACAATGAATAATCCATAATTATTTCAAGCATGATAGTGTAGTGCATAACAGAGTGTAAATATGAAAATTAGATAAATGAAGTTAAAGACCCACTTTATAACGTATGCTATTTTCTCAGTAACGTGCCCCCTATCGACGGCTAATTCGGCATCCATCTTGGATCCTACCTGTAGTGTGAGCTCTCTCCAGACAGTAAAAAACAGTCTCTTCTCAACTCTTGTCTTATCTCTTGCTTTTCTTTGGTTTTCCTTAGTTTCCTCTCTTCCTCCGATGCCGTCTTCAAACATTTCTTTGCTGAATCCGCCGACGTGGGTTCAAAACGACCGGTTTGTTTACATTCGTATGCGCAAAGCAAAAACTTAGCAGGCGGCGTCCCGGATGAAAAAGTTCTCTAGTGCTGTTTCTCAGCTGCGGAGCGGTGCTGGGCTATAAGAAGCAGAAGTGTGGTAAACAATGAGGAATAAGAAGCTAGACTGAAGACTGAATGCTTTTACATACTACGCAAGAACAGAGAACCTTGTTCTTGCTCTAAATTATATCATTTTGTTCTCACAGCCATGCTTTGGAAGTTCTTGACGCTTTTTCTCGACACACCGTCCCGGCAGAACTTTTTTCTTAAGTGAGTTCCGAGAACAATTGTGCGACTGGTTGAAAATTTGACATGAGTGTGGTTAATGTGGAAAAACGTGAAGCAGAAAGTTGTCTGTTCCGCTTTTCTGCTGATACAAAAGATTTAACAAGATTGAACAGATAGTTTTAGGGACTAGATGGTCAAGGCAGTAAGTACAGAAATCTATACATGTGGCATACATAAAGACACAGATACCGCCAGGACAAAGTTTCTCGTGAAGTATGAAATAACCGGGCCAAAACAAACTTTGATCTTGTTCTTACCTAGGAGAGAACAAGAAAAGTTTTCTGTTCTTGCAGAGGATGTAACAAGCTTTACACACATGGAAACATGCTTCTATCCACTCTGATTGTGAACTTTTGCACTTCGTGAAATAAACTGGATCTGAGGCGCAACTGTGTACTGATCCTATAGGCCCTTGGCAGAATGCCTCTAATCTGAAAGAAGCCATTTGCACGAAGGGACTGACAATATTCTTTTAGGAGAGGAAATATATTCTCATCAGTAAATACATTACTGGGCAATGTTGCTTCATTGCTCTCAAAGCAGGATCGTCTGGGGGGGCCTCGGTTTAACTGGGCGGGTAATTCTGAAAAAAAAAAAAAAATCACACTTTTCTGTAGTTTCACAATGCACTTTACTCAAGTGGATCAAACCACCTAAACACTATTAACGTCATACAGTTACAACCAGGGTTCGAATTACATATGGGCTTTCGGGGAGCCTTATTTTCGGATGTGCATGCGCATGCATATTAATGCATGTAACACGACCAAAAATATGGTTACTGCCAAAAATCCTTGTGCTACTACTACATGCTGCCTGTTTAATCAGAAAAGGGACTGAAACTTTGGTAACAACCACAAAAAGAAGCAGATCAGGTGGTTATGGACACTCGCAGCTTAAAACGAACAACGCTGCTTTCCACGGTGCTGAAGGAAACAGAACAGATCACCTACGTCGTTTGGAAGATCTTATTAATTAAACTAAACAAATGATTAAATACAAAATGCTGACAAATAAATGCTATTCTTTAAAAAAAAAAAAAAAAACTTAGGGATAAATTTAATATAACCTGAAAATGGACAATTTTTAGGGCTCTCCCTTAGAGTATCAGCTGAATATCTTTAGGGGAGCTGCTCTGCTTTTCAGGGGAGCCAAGCTCCCCTTAGCTCCCTTGTAATTCGAACCCTGGTTACAACTGCTTGATATTCTCTGAAACAACCAATGACCAAGAAGAAAGAAGAGGAAAATCTGGCTTATTGGTTGGCCAGGACTGACAATGGCTCATTCACTTCAAGGAAACAATGACTTGGGGTTTCTGTTTTTACTTTGGTGTTCAAACCTAAAGCTATTTTCACAAGAAGCTGTCCAGTATGGGCATCAGGAGAGATAATGAATTCAATTCTTGTCTTTGGTTCACTGGAAAGTAAGGGCACATTCACACTGGCACTGTTTGGTCCACTTTAAATAGACTGTGGTCCACTTCGACTGATAGTATTGTTCGTTTGGAGTGTGAATGTACACAGAAACCCCAAGACTGCATAAATTTAGTGTTGCACCAATGCTTATGAGCTGGCTGAAGGGGAAGTTCCGTTTTTGGTCCTGGTCAATTGATGAGCCGAGTTTTCTTCTTCCCCCAGCTTTTTTCTTATTGGTCAGTGGTTGTTTCAGGCAATATTGCCCCCATATAAGAGGTTGTTGTAAATGCACGATGTAGTCCAGGCTTTTTGGTCCGCTTGGGTGTAGTGCAATGTGAAAGCAAACCAAACCAAATGAAGATGCAATATTTCTCAGCATTTTTGGTCCAATCTAATCGAGTCTTCTGGACTATACCCTGCTGTGAACGCGTCCTAGGATTGTGAAACAGTCAGACAGTGAAATCATTCTTGAATCTTGAATCAGAGTAATTTTTCGTGGCTTGGATTGATTTTCTGTAAAATTTGTTGTACAAATAAAGCTGAATTGAGCTGAATTGAATTAAATATCAGGATATGTTCTTTCTCAGGCATGATGTCTCACATTCTATGTTCACCAACACAAAAGGTGCTTTAAATGAAATGAAATGTACTTTATTTATCCCTCTTAGAGGGAAATTATTGTTGTAGCAGGTTTTTTTCTTTTTTTTATAAAAAAAAGATAAGAAGTGGCTGAACATAATACAAAACCAAAGTTTTTAAATATCTAATAGCAGAATTAAACTAATGCTATGTCAAGGCTGTAAAGTTATTTTCTTTATATGTCTTTGTTAATGCTCATAGGCACAGAAGTTTGCAAGTAATTTCTTTTCAAATTATCTTTGTTTAAATATTATTTTATTACTATCAAAAGGCCAATGAAAAGGCCAGAAGACATCATACAAAAATCGTTGTTCAGTTGAATACATAATTTATCCAAAACGTTAGCTCTAAATATTACAACAGCTGAATTCTTCACAAATAAATTGGATATGAAGTTAAGCTCAAAGTGGGTTTGGTCTGAAATATACTTTTAAAGCTTCTCAACTGAATATATTTTGGACAATTTATTAAATCTGGGGTGAAGAAAAAGAAGTAATAGGCTGACAAAGTGAATGTCACAGCTGGATATCTGGAGAAACGGTGCAAATGACCTGACTGCTGTTGGAAATGTATCACAAAGAACAAAAATAAGATCAATCATTATGACATATGGGTGTTTTTTGCTTCTCAACAGTTATAATTTATACCTGTGAATGCATTCCTTTTTCATGTTGCACCAGGATGCCATGGCAAATCTGATTATGATGAATACAGTCTTTCATCCTCTGCATTTGTACAATAACAAGCATCGACATGTAATTGGCACCCGCCTGCTACAAATTAGTAGAACATTCCCAGCCCCTGTTTGGTTTCACTTTCTATCTCTGAACTTAAATAATGACATAGACTTTGTTTATCCTTTGTCTTGCACTGTGTCTGCACTAAATAGCCAGAGACAGCAGAATAGATGTAAAATAATAATAATAATAATGATTTTTGATTTTAAAGAAAGGGGAATTATGGATCCTTCATACTGCACATATAGAGATGCTGAGAATCCTCTATTTTAAATGTGTCTTCCTAAGATTAGGGCTCAGATAAGGCCCACATTTGCATTGTTTCTGGGTTACTTCTTCCAGGTAAAATCCTATGTGAGATACCTGTTTTACAAGAGTGCCAAAGCCAATTTGAATCAGCTGAGCCTAAATGGAGGAGTAATTCAGTCCTAATTACATTGTGTGTCAGTCCAGTTTTGAAAGCTGCCATAGGCTTAGACTGCTGAGGGACATCCCATGATGCACTGGGCTCTTGCACTTCATCTTTCTGCTTCTTATCTTTCAGATATAAATATATGACAATATTGGCATCATTAACGTATTTCTCCTCACTCAACAAATACGAGTTCTGCTGGAGGTTTTTCCTTCCTGTTAAAAGGGAGTTTTTCTTTTCCACCGTCGCCTCTAGCTGCTCAGGATGGGGGAGTGGATAGAAGTCAAGATTTGATGCAATCTGTTGGTTTCCTTAGCTAGGCTATTTGTTATGAATTGGCTTGTATGAATGCTGACTGATGACAACAGATTGGTTCAAACTGATTGTCTGTGAAGCGCCCTGAGATGACATTGTAAAATTGGTGCTATATAAATAAAGCTGAATTGAATTGAAAGCTGTGATTTATTATGGGTTGGGGTGATATATTTTGTATCTTAAAAATGAAAACAAAATTTGGAGAGGGCTTACAAAATAATTAGATTTTTTTTTTCCATGTTAATTTGCTGAGTGTATGCACTGAAAATACATTATAGAAAGAGTGTGAACACAAGTAACTTGGTGCTTAAGGGTGTGTACAGAAGAGAGCTAAAATATTCCCTCTGTGGCTGGGCTTCTTTTTTTTGTACATTCAGGCCTTCTTGATTCCAACAACAACTGATAAAACACCACACAATATTTCTAAAAGTTTTACAGAGTGATAAACAGCATCTATCTGCACTAGTGGAGCAGTACACATATTTATCAGATCATGTGAGTTATTCAGGGTTATCCTTGTAGGCAATATGTCATATGGATGCAGTAAATGGAAGGTGGAAAAAAAGAGTTCAAGTTTTGGCAGAAAAAATGAGAAGATAGAGAATGAAAGATAGTTGAGAGTGTAAAGCAGGTCTTATCAGTCGTCTTCAGCTGCTAACTGTCAATCATTTTCACTGATACTGCACACAACCCCAACAAATACATACACACATACACAGCCATGATGCAGATAGTGACACACAATATTGAAAACTTGTTTGAATTTGCTTTAAAATTACCTTCTACAGCTTATTATCAAACCAAGGTTAAGACCAAGGCTAAATTTGTGCAACGTATAAGATAAAAATTAAGGTGAATCCTCAACTTAAAATCTTTGCCTTTGTTTAGTATGACATGCACTGGATTTGTAGATATACAGTATCCTCAAGCTAAATTATTAATCAGATCACAAACAGAGCTAGACGCCAGGAGCTTTACTTTTTATTCATTAGTTACTTCAGGGCATATATCATTATCAAAAAGTAAGGACAACAGAACTGAAAAGAAATGATGAGAGTGAGATGGGAATAACACCGACTCCATGCTCGTTATCTGTCAGTGAACCAATGCATTCAACATTAAGAATATGTGTACCATGTATCAGTGCACCTGGGTGGGATTGTTTTTGGGTTTAGTTCAGTCTCACGCATCAATTTTCATTTGGATGACCTGACAAGATTCTTTCATGTCTCTAGCGCTTTTTCTAACCTTTCTGCTTTCATGTTTTTTTCGTCCTGACAGCTCATCGTCCTTAACTTCTACTTCACTTGTTTACTCCTGCCACGAGATCTTCCTTGGTTTCTATCTCTCCTTGGTTTGGTGAGGCATAGTTGGTTTCACATCCATCACAAGAGAGAGGGAGAGAAGAGTGTGAATAAATCATGCAAACATGTGAATCAGCCAGCATGGATCTGATCACATTTTGCATTATTTAACACTCGCTGACTCTCTTTATGTAACAAGTGAGTGTATGTCTGTGCGTTATGGCCAGCTCCCCAGATGCAGAGATGGATTTAAAATGAAAGATGGTGCCTTTGCCTTTGTAAAAGTTAAGCTAGAAAAATCACTTATGGATGGATGGATGGATGGATGGATGGATGGATGGATGGATGGATGGATGGATGGATGGATGGATGGATGGAT
>JAOXYM010000004.1:24061313-24075227 GCA_028567055.1 Leptatherina wallacei | reverse complement strand
TGTGGCATTTTATTCCTCTAATATCTGTTTTATTGTTTAATCCCTCTTTTATCTCCAATTTTTATTTCTATTTTATTACTCTTAATTGTACAGCACTTTGGTCAACATTTGTTGTTTTTAAATGTGCTTATAAATAAAGTTGACTCAACTTGACTCAACAGATCCTGTCAAAGAGAAACAGCCCCATGGGATGATGCTGCCACCACTATGCTTCACTGTTGAGATGACGCCCTTGGGGTGAGCAGAGAATTTGGGTTTGAATCACAGATAACATTTTCCATGAGAGTAAAAAAAAAAAAAAGTAACATTGAATTTCAGTCTCATTGTTTTTGTTTTTTTGTAATTTTTGCAATATATTGTGGCATTACTCCAAAGAGCTTAGATTGTCCAGCCCTTCATTGACAAAGGCTGGACAATCACAAATATAGAGTTTTTCAGCTCTTTCAATGTTACCCTTGACCTTTTTTGCTACCCGAGTGAGAATGAACAGGTCTAAACTGGCATTTAGCATCATACACGATGATACGTGACAACAGATAAATTTGGGCATGGCTGCTACCATAAGCTTGAAATTGCTTGCTACCTCTTTTCTTTTTTTCTTTTTTTTTGTAAAGGTTACTGAAGAAGAGAGGTTTCAAGGTTTCAAGGCAAAAATGAACCTATTTGAGCAGAGAAAGGTTTAAGTTAGGGTAATGAGTTGCCATCAGTTTCAGTAACTCTATTTGAATTGTTATGACAGGTTAGCATAAGTTTCTCTATAGAAAATCTGAGACACCCCCCTGAGCGCATCATCCTAATTGAATAATTATCATGGACACCCACAATGTGTGTTCTCATCAAAGCTGATAAATACCCATAATAAGTATGGATAAAATTACCTCTAATCGCACTCAAAAGCCAGATGTTAGCAGGTTTTAACAGTAACTTGCCCTTCTGGAAAAAATTTTCATGTCTTTTGGTTAACTAGGTTTGTGGGAACAGTAAGATAGAGCAGTGGTTCTCAAACTTTTTGAGCCACAATCCCCAAGATAACATATGAACCCCACCCCTCCCCACCAAGATGGCCGAAATCAGCCTCTGTCACCAAGATGATACCAAATTCAGAATTTTAATATGGCATGTGTATGAACTTTGTTATTCATGCATTGATGTCTTTAAAAATTAAGGTGATAATTAATGTAATGAAATGGAGGCCATGTATTTTTACAATTATCTGGTGATCCCCTGAAATTATCTCTTGCGACCCCCAGTTTGAGAACCAGAGGGAGAAAGAATGGCATTGGCATGACCTGATATTGATGTTTCCAGGGGTTGAATTGGGCAGTCGAAAAAGAAAATGAACGAACGAACGAACAAACGAACTCGAAATTCCACAGTGTGAACAGCTCCAGTACTTTTAATTTCAGCAGCAAATTGTTGTATTTGGTGAACATTCCCTGAAGAGGTTGTGTATATTCTGCAAATCTACCATAAATTAGATAAAAAAACAACTCTGGTCTATGTTTGTATTATATTGCAACAGTTTATAACTATTATCATCTCTCCTCTGCTATGTTGCATCATCTCACCATCTTATAAAGCCTATTGAGGACAAACCAAATAATGCATCCTGAGTGGACCATTTAACTTCATGCTACCCACACTGAGGGCGGAGTTTAGGGTATTAGCTGGTCACAAATTACAATATATAGCCTACTAATTTCACTACATCCAACAGACTTACATTTCGAGGTACAGTATGTAAATTGTAGTGGAGAACACAAAATTAGGATGACTGAAAAAGGAGGAACCCCCTAAGATTATATTATGATAGCTAAAATCTTTTCAATTTTGATCTTATTCATTTCTATATATGAAGAAATTTTCTCCTTCTGATTACATTTACTCATCCTGATAACACTTCTCTGGTATTTATGAAGCTGTACCTCAGTGAAAAGACGATTTTCTTTCTGTATCTCGCTGACAAATGCTGCAGTAAAGGGTGCAGAGGTTGAGAAGCAGTGCACCATAAATCCTTAATTTTCTCAAGCCTTTCATGGTATCTAGCCCTGCCAAAGGCCCACACCGCAACCCTTGTTACACTGTGCTTCATGCTAATGTTCCCCATCAATTGGGAGACATCTATTTATGCAGAGATGACAGAGACAGGAAGACAGAAACAGAAAGAGATAATGGATGAACAAAGACCAAAGAGACAAAAGCGTGTGAAAACAGAGTGAGAGAAAGGGAGGGATGACAGAAAAGAGGTAAAAATTATAATTCCCCTCCCCTCTCCTTGTGAAGTGACAGGCACAGTGATGTATAACCCCGGCAGTGGAAAGTTAATTAGATAAGCTGGGTTACAGAGAGATGAAGGACTGAGAGGCTGAGGAGGAGGAGAACAAGACATAGAAGAAGGCTCCGAAAAAAAACCCAAAAAACAATGGATGAGCGAATAGTGAATGGTTCCATTTATATTGCTTATGTTGGCCTCTCAGAGTATTTCCACAGTAGCAACATTCACCCAATAACTTAATTGTATTTCTTGGTCTCTTGGTTTCTTGGAAACTGGAGATCAAACCTATCATTTTATCTCTTGAGGGGTGTATGAGCAAACACAACAAAGTCTGGCTTATTATAATCAATGTTAGATGGCTTGACAATGTGTACCATGAACCAATTCTCTCAGAAACAACAGGCAAGAGTTTTGATCTTACTTTAACCCGATCATACTGTAGAAGCTTCATGTGTTGTCACAAAAAATGTGTTTTACATGTCATTTGATCCTTATTTGTCACAAAAAACACCAATCACCTGACACTTCATTCATAAAAAAGGCAGGTTATATCAAAGAAGAGGTGTGAAAAAGTAAATATCATTAACCCTTTATTGGGCACTCACTGAAATTCAAATTCGAAAATCTAAATTTCAACCATAGGGAAGAGTGTTATTGGGAAACTCAAGGATATTACAAGTCTTTAAAACTTGGTTACTTTCTCTAAAATAATAATTGTCCTACAGTAGGAAGTGGTCAGTACTAAACATTTCTTCTCATTTTATGTTGAAAGCCAATCTCAACAAATAACTGGAGGAGAACTCCATGTGGTTCTATAACTTCATGGAGTAGCATGAGGGGGCATTTTGTATGTCCTATGACGTGATCAATTATGGTCATTAGCCCAGTAAAAGGGTTAAGGAAAACCACATATGCTACAATTAAGATACATGAGGAATGTTGCCAGCAAATTGTTAATTGTGCAAATTAGCTACTACATGCCTTTTATTTATTTAATTTCATATATTCATTAAAAATCTTAAACATGTGACATGATGCATTTAGCTCTTATAAACCTGGAAATCTTGTAAGTCACTGATTTAAAATCAAGGCAAATTTTCATGGACTGAACATTCTCCAGGTTTATGTCCCCAAGGACATCCCCTCATCCCCCTGCCCCCCTTAGATGATCTAGTTTTATTCATTCTTGTCTGTTTTCTTGATAGCCAAGTGACATCAGAAGTCATTTAAAGTCACCTTTCCTTTAGAACAGGTTTATGCTTGTACTAATGTACTGTACTTGTACTTACTTATAATAAAAGTGAAACATGATGCTTTTTATCTTATTTACTAGGGGTGGGAGAAACAATAGATTCACATAAATATCACGATTTTTTGTTTCATGGTTTTTGAATCATTTTTTTTGTAAAAAAATGTATTTAACCCTGTAAGACCCTGCATTGTAAAATTACAAAAAAAATTCTAAAAAAGGTTTACCTATCCACGTTTATACCCATTGGGTCTTATTGTTCACATTTACAATGGCATTGATTGGGAAATTTGTCCATAAGTCACTGTCCACAGAGAATGAAGTTTCACAACTTCCAAAACTTAGGTCACAGAAGTTTAATGCCTGAAATACTTTTTTTGATCATTATAATGTCTGGAACATGTACTGTACATATGAAGTTTTTACAAAAGCCATCCCACAAATGGCACTTAGAGCATTTTGTGTACATGTTGTATTTATACAACAATGGGCAAGAGTGGTAGTAAAAATGGCCATGCTCTAATGTTTCAACCTAGCTAGATAGATATGTTTTTAGAAGGCCCAGCTAGGTTTCCACAAGATTGTTTAAATTAAAACAATTGTCTATACATTCTTAGCCCCTTTTACATTATGTGGGTTATATATTATTTTAATTTATGCAAATAATATTCAAATAATATTTGTAATGTAAGCTGATTACATAAATATGCTGCAAAAGTGAAGAACTTCATGATTTTTTATTGTAAATAGATTCAAACACTCAAGTTTTCCCTCTATTTCTGCCCATGATTTTGGGTCCATTCATAGTAAAAGTTATTTGTTCTGGGGAGATGCTGGGGGATACCTGTTGCATACTGACTAACAGGGGAGAATGATCAGGAATGCAGGGTTTGGTCATGAGGTGGGGGGCTGCATGGATTCCTTGATGATGATAATCAGAGCACAATATGTTGGCTAAAAAGTTTTGTATGACGTCTTAAACGTGTTAAAAGGCTCGTTTTCATTTTTTTGTTTCTTTGCAGAGTGTCGGCAACAAGAGAAGTGCTATACGCTGTGTAAGATGTGATTGATGAAATCCAGAATGGAAGGAGTGATGCAGATGTAGATTTCGAGGCAACTGATGAAGAATCAGAGATGAACCCTGTCAAGAAGTGAACAAAGCTAAATCAGCCGCCCAATGACTACTCAGCTGATGTGTTTGGTCAGTTTGGACTCAAAGTCCACACCCTACCTAGAGAGCGATATTGCAAGCAAAAAAAAAGATCAGTTACAATACAGATAATTCTGGTCCACCTCTGACAGAAGATATGTGTCCACTCTACACACCACTGGAATACTTCAGGGAGTTCCCACAACAAACACAAATGATAATATTATACAAAGAAATGGAACATCGTGAACACCAGTTCAAAAGAAAGAAGAAAAGTATTGGGCATGTCCATGAAGATGGGCCTAGTACAAATGGGTGGTACCCGAATGTACGGGGAGAGAGACCCACGATCTCCTCCTGTTGCTGATGTGATGTAATAGATTACAGTCACTGTTGACAACTCTATATTTTGTCTACAAATTCACAGCATCAGACACTGAGAAGAAGAACGAACTTTGTAAACTGTTATGTTGTTTTTTTTGTAATAAAATTTATATTCAGAAAAAAGGCTATTTATATTCTTGTTCATGTTACATAATATTAAGGGGGTAGGTAATAAGCTTTTGATTAAACAAACAAACCTTTAGCTTTTTTACTCAAATGTCATTGTTTGTGCCTTGTTGTTCAGATGATGAGTTCAATAAGTCTACAAGTTATTCTGCTACCCGTCACCCAGTGTTGTAATATTACAAAATTCCTCAGAATATAAAATTTCTGAAAAAAAACTTTATTATCATCCCCAATGGTCTCCTACTAGACTATCTGGAATGTCAAATTATTCATTTTTAAAGTTTTACTATGTCTGGGTTTTACAGGGTTAAAAAATATATTTATTTATATATTTTTTTTTACTTGTCTTGTCCAGCCTTATAGCAAGCAGAATGGTGGTCTGGCTGCAGTGTTGTTGGGAAAAAATTTGCTTTGCAAAGAGAAGCTTTTTTCCTAATTCAAATGCTTCATTTTCAGCTGGTTCAAATATATTGCTGCTGCATACATCTTAAAACCTGACTCACATTAATTTTTTTGGGAAATATGGCTCCTGATATAGTATGTAGACATTGTCATCATTCAACTTTTTCACATGGTCTGGTGTTTAAAAATCAAAAATCAAACTAAAAATCACAAAAATCTGCAATTACAAAGAAGCGCAATTTAAATTGAATTAGCACCCAAGAAATCGTAAAGGAATCGAATTGGGAGGAAAGCATATCATCCCAGCCCTATCATTTACACAGCAGCATGTTGTAGCTGCTCTGTGTCACACACTGCAGAGGTCCCTCGTAATGTGCACAAACATACACATGTATGCGCAAACACAGGTAAGCACATTCTTACCAGAGGACAGAGTGTGCACGGTGGAAAATACATCAACCACCTGAAAATCAGACAAAAACATCAATGTATTTTAAAGTCTCCCAGGGAGGTGATAATGGAAAAACTCGCTTTCCAGAGAGGAGCATCCAGAGTAGCTCTCCTGTTCCGGTGTAATGATAAAAAAACATGTCCATTGTGATAAGACACACAGCTAAACAAGTCAAATCTACCCGCCATTGTAGTCATTTTTGATACGTGATTCGACTTAAATACTTAAAAAAAATAAAATAAATAACAATGTGGAACATGTAACTCCAGTCCTCAGATCTTCATACTGGCGTCCTGTCTGTCAAATAACTGACTTCAAAAAATCCTGCTGTCAGTTTACAAAGCACTGAATGGTTTAGGGTCAGAATACATTCAGGATCTTCTGGTTCATCTTTCTGTCCCCAGAGTCAGAAATAAAGAGACAGCATTCAGTTTTTACTGCAGCGTCCTGTTCTACGAAGCTGGATTTTCTCTTATGGAGGTAACTTCAGAGTTAACCCTGGGTTTTCTGTCCTACGATGCTGGTTCATTTCTTACACCATAGTAACTTAATCTGAATATCTAAAGTGCTCCGGAGCGGATTATGTTAATAAGAGATCAACGAGCATAAAGGCACCACCTCCTGACCAATGAATTCTCTTAGAAAATGGCAGCCAATTCTTAGAACATCCTGTCGATGTTTGCACGTATCGTGAGACGAGCGCTTAGCAAAGAAAGAATTTTTAGGGACAGATGTAATCCTTTTTATGCCCCTGATAACATCTGATATGAAAGGTACAGATTGTGTGTAAACTGATCGGCTGAAAACAATAGTTTCTTTTGATTTCATCAATACAATAGAGATGGTGTGAAGAAACCGGCCGTTGGGAGCAGCGGGACAATTCCCGGTGGCCTGAGCTCTTAGGTGTGGCCTGACTGGCCTGCTTGTTTAAAAAAAAAGAAAGAATAATGTAATAATAATCACTGCAAACTACATTGTTGCAGCTGATTGGCCTGAAGAAACTGGCACCTGCCCACAAATAAAACGATGTGTGCTCGTCAGTTAACACTAATTGTGGCGATTGGTCAAAATGTCAGTAGTCAAGTTTCATTTTCAGATTTATCAACACGAAAGCGCACGGAGGCGGAGCAACAGAGAGGCAGAGTAATAGTTGTACTGGCGCAAATGGACTCTGGGAAAAAAGAGGACAAAAAATGGTGCTTGAAGAGGAGGCGGGCAAATGCGCAATATTTCAGATATTTTCAAAGCCTCCACCAGCAGCAGCGACATCACGTGATTTAACCGTTTAGTAAATGACAAATACGGGAGAGACAACATGTGTTAAAAGTGTAACTTTTACCTGAATATAACATGAAGACCTGGTTGAGATTTTCCCTGAGCCTTTTACAGTATGTAGCTGTAATAATGACCCTGGTACCTCCTGTCAACACTTCATGTTGCAGAGGTTTGTTGCTTGTTGAACCTCAATTTAGCCCAAACATAAAACTACAAAGGCATTTTCCAACCATTGATATACAGAGGGTCACATTGGGGTTTCCTGGTATAACCTGGATAAAATAAAATAATTACTATTAATATGTGGTGTGTTAAACTGATGAATGATATTTTAATACTTGGGCTAATATCTGTCCCTGTCCAACACAAATAATTGCAAAACTGCCAGTGAAAATCTTTTACTAGTCTAGTTTAATGCTGATGATGAAACTTGATTCAATCAGTTTATCTGTCTATTTATCTGGTTTTGCTGTAAATGGGGTGATTGCAACTTTCTATTCTTGCTGGTTAAATGTTTTTGATGTCTGAGGTTTATGTTCACATGTCCATATGGAATTTGTGCTAGTGTGTGTGTTTGTTGCAAAGCTGGATAAAATGCAGGTACAGGTGCTTCAGAGAGCAGACAGGCCAGTAGTTGTAAAGAGGGACTGGCAGCAGGTACAGAGCAACAGCAGGTACAGAGCAACAGCAGGTACAGAGCAACAGTAGGTACAGAGCAACAGCAGGTACAGAGTCATGGTTTTTAAAAATGAGTAATGAATGTGTAAGATTTACAGTAGCCTATGACACCTAAACAGTTAAACACATAATCCAAATATTTGGTGACAGTACTGTTCATTAGTTCTTACTGATGTAATGTGTACACAGTTTTCTCTTATATTCAGCTCCACTGCCAGCGGGCAATGATGATTCTGGGGGAGACTTGCAGGCAGGGTCATCTCAGCCTGGTTGTAGCTCAGAAGAATGTACAGGCACACGGGAATCAATATAGTAGAGAACTTGTTTGTTTAAGTATGAATGATGTATGAAATATGATTATGTTATTAATAGAAAACAGCTGATCAGAAACAATGGAAATTTGATGACAATAGTATTTTTTTAAGCAATTTTTTTTTTAAGATGAAGACACTGAGAAACCTGAAGAAGGCTTGGGGCTAAAGAGGAGAAGCTGTTCCTGTTTGATTTGAATTTGATATATAATAATGAGCTTTTGGTTATTACTTAACCCTTTTGTGTGTGCATGGATTCGTGGTTGTGTGCACCATTTGATCAAGTGTGGACATATTTGTGCAGTGTATGAATGGGGGTGTCCTGAGTGAGCGTATGACTCCTGGCCTGACTTTTTGTCCCAGTCCGGCCCTGTAAGGGGTTACGTCATTTTCAGCTTAAAGAAACATGATGGCCTAATGAAAGTTCACAAAAAGTCAAGATTTGACATGGGTATGAATAATGTTGAACTGTAGTACTGTGTCTGGGAATGTGGGAGTGTATTTGTGACAGTTTGTGTGACTGACAATGACAGTGAAGTACAGCTAGAAGAGGTTGGGGTGGGGGTGGGGGCATTCTTCTGTTAATTACTAAGTTAATGACACACTATGCTCCAGTGGACAAGCAATATGGCAGTTGACACACACACACATGCACACTTACAAACATGCTCAGAGATAATGGCAAAGTCTGCTTTGGTGCTCACAAAATGTGGCAGGCTGCTATGTAAAGAGCTTGACAGTGAGATAACAGGCTAACAATGACACACACACGTGAACACACACACACAGCGGCAGCAACAACTGACAAGGAACCTCATCAAACCAGCTTTAATGAAGTCACTTCTCTCAAATAGAAACGAGGAAGAAAGTAGTGATGAGAGGAGGTAGGGAGAAAAGGAGGACAAGGTCGCCTGGATTGATGACGCTCATTAGCCTAATAAGGTACTTTAATGAAGCTGGCCCAACACTATAAAGTGCAACAGAGTCTAAAGCCCACACACACTGTTACACAAACACTTCACTGTATTTCCACACCAACATTACTATTTTCATCAGCTTCTCACCTCTGTCTAGCTCTCTTACACATTATCAGCACACAAAAACATAACACAACCAAAAAACAAGGGAATAAATGTTAACAGATACTGACCTCTCCATCTGATGACTGCAAGAGGAGGTCTTTCCTACAAGATGCTGTGAAGTCTCCCACTCCAGCACTCACCTCCACCCCTCTTGGAGCCTCCAGGGTCAGGGTCCGAGTAGGGGACTCCAGCCTGAAAGCCAAAAACAAGCTGTAGTCATACTGAAGGCAGTGGAAGCAGTGGAAGATGACACCTGTACGGACATGCATCAGGTACAGTGACTGCTTCAGTTACCAGTTTATTATTACTACAGGAATGGAAGTTGAATCCAAAAAATGTTATAAAAAATGCTCCGTCTGTCAGGTGTGGTGATGTTGGTAGAATTATCAAGACAGAAACATAAACTATTGGTCTGAATTCATTCATCTAACAGCGCTAAGAAGAGACAATGCTCCTCAGTCTGGTTGTATGATACTTTAGCATCACATGCCTAATGGCACAAAGGTTAACAGGCTGTGTGTGGTGGGTATTTGGTCTTTTGAATTTCTTTGGGGGCTCTTTACGGACATCACACTGATGGTATTGATGATGTTCTGAACAGTTTTAATCACTTGCTGCAGAGTCTTTCTGTCATGTGCTGTGAACATCTAATGGCAGTTTGTGACATTTGCTGACAAGTTGTTCTCTAGTACTCCTCTTTAGAAATCACCAGAGGTTGCCTGTCAGAAATATAGCCTTATTTTTTCCTCAGGGATAATAGTAATTTCTGTGATTTCTGTAACAGGGTGACCATGGTATTTTTCCGTCAAATTGATTTTAAGGAACACAAGATGTTTACCTGTTCCACCTGAGCTCCCCTGATCCAAGTAGAGTCGTGCATCTCTGTTGTCATTTTTGTAGTAATAAGAGACATTTCTGTGGTACTATGATTGCAGAGCTGCAGGTTTATTTGGTGGCATGTCAACTGAACTCTTTAAAAGAGGTTCAAGTGTTCTACTTGGATCAGTACAATTAACTTTTTACAACAAAAAATTCAAATACATTCAACATGCCTAATTAATGGAATCATTCTAAACTTGAGTTGAAATTAAATTTTGAACAGGACCAACTCATAAAGTCATGCAGATTTTTTTAACATAACTAAGTTACGAAATGCTGCCCAAATAAGTGACAGCATGAAGAGGAAGCAGGGTCATTACACAATGATTCAAATACATTTTAGCTACCCTAAATTTTGCATAGATGCATGAAAACAGAAATGTTTTTAACCTGGATTTAAAGGTTTCTACATTTGGCGAAAGATTAATAGCTACTGGGAGTTTGTTCCACTTGTTTGCAGGCATTAAAGGTGACATTCGCCATATTTTTCATAATAATAATAATAATAATAATAATGATAATATCTTATTAATGGGCCCCTTTCAGGTCACACAAGGTCACTATATAAAAAACAAGAAAAAATAATTTGAGAAAGAAGTTAAAGAAAACAAAACAAAAACAATAAACATACAATAAAATTTAGTAAAAACAGCAATAAAGTCCGACAGCGGGGTAATTCCTGTCTTAAAACTAAAGGGTGGGGGTGGTGATTATGATTAGAGTTGAACAGCCTGAGTGCGGCAAAAAAGATATAAGTCCAGGGGTGTGTTGGATAGTCCACTGGCGGCTAATTTGTCAATGAAGATGATATGGGAAAATGTGTCAAAAGTACTCAGGGTGAGGAGGATGAGGATGGTGAGGAGTCCTGTGTCAGCAGCCGTGAGACTGTCAGTTTTGGTGCTGTGAAGCAGATTGAAAGCCAGACTGGAACTGTTTGTACAGATTTTTGAGAGAAAGGTGACCTTGAACCTGAGATGCAACAGTTTTTCCAGTATTTTGGCAAAAATGAGAGATTGGAGAATGGACAGAGATTGTTGAAATTCTTGTGGTCGGTACCAGGTTTCTTGAGGATCGTTTTTATGATAGTCAATTTGAGAAATGAGGGAACAATACCAGAAGTAAGATAAGAATGGACAATGGCAGGTAGACGGCTTAGATTTGCAGATGAGTTCAGACACATTAGCAGTAGAGGGAAGTTTGAATCTAGACAATGAGCGGGAGAAAGGGATTTGTAACCCTTGAAAGGGAGAGCTTGCTAAGATATGAGGGGTTATTTGCTGATGAATATTGTCAATCTTTGTATTAAAGAATGAAGCAATTGAATGGCAAAAATCAGTCGAATACAAACGAGGAGCAAAACAGTCAGGTGGATGCAATGTTTTGTAAACCAGAGAAAATAATGGTCATGAACTACCATGACCAAGCCTGATTAAATTTGTGTAGTAATTGGATTTGGCAGTGGAGTGAGTCCTTACAGAAGAGAAGGTGATTCATGAACATGTCCTTGTGAACAGGAAGACTGGTTTTCCTGGAAAAGCATTCTAGTTGACGACCTTTGGCTTAAAGTTGGCTTAGTTCAGATGTAAGGTATTTAGCAAACTGCTGCAACCTAAAGCTGTCTAGTAAGGATTAAAGGTCTTTGGTAAGAAAATGATCAATCTTGTCAATGTGAGTATTGAAATCACCAAGCAGAATTATAGTTGGTGAGAGGGAGGAAATATGGATGAGGAAAGCAGAAAAAGTCAGGGTTTCAGAGTTGCTCGTTCTCAGTTACTAGCTTAGCTCTCAGGGTGTCTGGGTCTATGGTAAAGATGCTTCTTCTTAAGAAATGATTTATGTTGCTTCTGGAAATGTTTCTTTATAAATAAATGAATTGATTCCATTGATTCCAAAATAAAAAATGTCACTGTTTGGTCAAAGAGAAGTCTATTAGCTGTTGTAATAGCTAGCAATGTTAATCATGTTAGTCAATGTTAGAAGAGTCAGACAAACATTTTCAATAGATTTCAATTTGAAGTTAGTTTCTTTTTTCCAGACAAGACTATATGATCACTTTGTTCATTAGTGTTGGGCTTGCTCAGTGTGCTCACTGACCGTCTTAGCTTAGGGGTAAAGGCTCCATGTTTCTCCACCAACAACCACATTCACATGATTCTTTAAGACAACTTTGCCACAAAACAAATAAGAAACATTGTTGAGTGCTTTTACTAGTCTGCTGAAGAGGAACCAAAGAAAGAGGTCACTAGTACATCCTGCACTTTATCCTATTATGTAAGCACTTTCATGCAGGGGACACATCTTTTTTGGGTTTGAATCATACTACTTTCTTTCTTTCTTTTTCATTTATGCATTTATTTATTTTTTCGAAAACTTGCATCAATGAAAATAAAAGAATTGTCACACGGGATACCTCAAAAGTGCTCTGACCATGGTTGGTGTCACTGCCCTTGAAACAAGAAGGGTCAGTAGCTTAGTCTGTGACTCGGAGTTAAAAACAAAATGAGATGATTAAACAGCTTGATGGTGTTAGATAAGCACAGTGCTTCGCTCAAGGGCGTGCTGGGAAATGAAATTAAATAAAGAGCTCTTTCAGCAAAGCAGACAGAATTACAATTTATGAAGTGGGAGTTATAACAAATTACACAGAACACTCACAACAATGACCAAATAATAAAATGCATAAGGGCACTTATCCAGACACACTTTGCCCAAGGGCACTTCAGAAGGTTGGTTTCCCAATCCCTACTGAGAGGATGAGGGAACAAAGAATTCAAAGCCAGAGGTTACATCAATTGAGTCATGACGTGTGTTCGGTCTGTGGCCAAAGAAACATGGAGGGATGAGAACAAACACCAACTGCAGTTTGGATGACAGAGACTGCACACAGCTTCAGTTTTTAATGTCCTACACAAGACAAGAGTCAAGGGTCTGTACAAATTCCTCACAAATACTTTGGGAATAATTCCATGGCCCAGGATTTAATTTTGGATAGCTAGACTTTTGTAGACAAAAAAAAAAAAAAAAAAGATAAATGAATTGATGCACTTGGTAGACGGTTTCCATGTTTGGGTTCACATGAGTAACACGCATGCTGAATTTAGGGGTTTCAGAGTTGCTCATTCTCAGTTACTAGCTTAGCTCTCAGGGTGTCTGGGTCTATGGCAGGGGTGTCCAAACTTTTTGCAAAGAGGGCCAGATCTGGTGAAGTAAAATGTGTGGGGGCCGACCACTAAGCCCGACATTCTTTTAAAAATTAATCTCAAATGCAAATTAACTATTTAATGACATTTTTGTTGCAAATGGCATTCTTTTCATTGTTTTACACAGAACATTGATAAATATAAACCAGCTTTTTTCAGAGTGCAAAAAAACAGGGCCATAGACATCCTTGTATAACTCTCTTTGGTTTTTCAAAAACAAATGATACCCAGATTGGAAAGACTTCTTGCATATTGTGGTTTTTATTGTCACAAAAAAAAGATCAAGTCACTGAGATTTTAAATTTTTTTCACCTCAACACTGAACAAAACACTTGTCTCCACTAATGTGAAGGGTGATACTGAGATCTCGACTTCAGTATGTTGGCCAGGTCTGGCTCAAAAACAGTAGTTTTGATGCGCAAGATGTCACGCAGGTGAGTGTCACTTAGTCT
>JAOXYM010000004.1:24016993-24029499 GCA_028567055.1 Leptatherina wallacei | reverse complement strand
ATCTTCTAGCACATCATAGTGATCTAAATCAGTGGTTCTCAAACTGGGTGTCAGGACCCCCATTGGGGACACAAGATCATTTCAGGGTGTTGCCAGATACCTGTAAAAAGTATATAGCCTACATTTCTAAAATAAATTTGGGATTTTCATCAGGTTGTCTAAATTAAACCGTTTATGCAGAGATAAATCTGTGAAATTAGTACATATTAGTACATATGCCATATTAAAAACCTGAATTTGGCATTATCTCGGTAAGATAAGCTGATTTTGGGCATGTAGATGCTTTGTTACAGCGGTGAGCTGAATCCACCAAAAACTTTATCCTCCTTATTGATGAATCTTCTGACAGTTTTTAAACCTTACATTTAGAGTTACATTTAGATTGACCCATTTGATATACAACACAAGCCAACCCTTAGTTGTCGGAAGGGTTGTCGTGAACATTAAAATATGTTATCTTGCAGGTTGTGGCTCAAAAGGTTTGAGAACCACTGACTTAGAGTCAATATCTATAGTAGTATGTAATGGTAATATTAGATCTTTCAATAAGTTAATCCAAATAAAATATTTTTAAAAAAAATTATGTCAGACACTCAGATTCTTAGTGTCTATAGTAGTACATGTTATTTGAAATATTTACAGTAATCATATTTATCATTGCTCCCCATTAAAAAAGAAAAGAAAAACTAAAGGGATAGAAAAAACTATGCAATGTAGCCTTAAAGAATAAACCTACCTGTGACTTTAAGTTTCTCTGTTCCGATGCTAATCTCTTCTTCATCTGCAGAAAAGAGAACTCTCTCACCATCTGCACTCCTCACTTCAAACCGCTGACACTGAGCCTCCACCATTTCTGAACCTGAAACAATGAATTAGATTTTATTACAAAACAGCATTAACAACACATACAAGTTTCCATCCAGATTCTGTTGTTTTCCAAAGCCTCTCGCGGAATCATTAGTGCTTGAAGGCTTAGCTTGAACAACCACAAAGGACTTTGAACTCTGAACTGGAGCATCTTTAAATTCTGTCATGCTCCCAAACAAGAACAATAACAGCACAGAAATTATAAAACTGTGTGTAAGAATGTAGTCGAACAACTAACACAATATGAAATGTTATGACATGTAATAAGTCAAATATAAGAAAAAGGAACATCTCACTTAGTGCAATATTATTGTGTGTTTGTGTTAAAACTTTTTGCCAAATAAAAACAATGCATGAAAACTGTTCACAGACTAGTTAACATGTCAGTCTCTAATATTGGGGATTCTCACTTTAACTCTAATTATTGCCAAACATTTTACACTCATTAACTAGAAGGCAAGGCAAGACAAGGCAAATGTATTTATAGAGCACATTTCATGTACAGGACAATTCAAGGTGCTTTACATTGCAGAAAAGTACATTAAAACAAAACAAACTTTTAAAAGAAATGAAATGAGAAAAAAAATAAATTAATAAAAAAAAATCTAAAATCAATATTAAGAAAGGACAGCAGATTAAAAGCATGATCAAGTTTAAAATTCAAGCTTAAAAGAAACATCCCAGATTTGGACTTTCAGATAAAAACTATGTAAATGCAGCAGAGAACAGAAGGGTCTTTAACCTGGATTTAAATAAACTGAGTATTTCTGCAGATCTGAGACTTTCTGGGAGTTTGTTCCAGTCATGTGGAGCATAGAAGCTGAATGCAGCTTCTCCATGTATGGTTCTGACTCTGGGAACTGGTAAGAGACCAGATCCAGATGACCTGAGTTGTCTGCTAGGTTCATACTGGGTTAAGAGGCCACTGATGTATTTTGGTCCAAAACCATTCAGACTTTCAGACTAGACCATTCGTAGATTACTATGCCTTCTGATTTCTAATGAAAAAAGTGTACAAGTGTCGTGCATATACTCACATTACTCCAAATAACATGCTTTCCAAAACCCAGGGGAAAAAAATGCCATTTTAAACACAATAAAAAGTTCGAGTAACAAAATTGGATTATTTTTTCTTTTCCTTATGACTTTTCCTTAAGGGGCAATATCTCTTAAAAAGAAATGTAGAATGGGGAAAAGGGGAAATTTAAGTTGTCAAAAATAATATTAATCATAGTCAAATCATAGTTTATATTCTGACAAGAGTACTGTACATTAAATAAGCTATAATTGATTTTTTTTTTGTTTTCAAGGAATGTTTAAACTGAGATTATCTGTAATTTTTATTCTATTCATTCATCTGCTTGATCTGAAAATTCCGGATACAATATCTGTAATCAGTAGTCTGGTTAACATGTATGGAAATCTGTTTCTAAAAGACAGAAATCTCAAATCTTCTCAGCTAAATAAATAGATAAATAAAACCCCTGTTAAACAAGAACACATCTGATTATGTTTGCAATAAAAAAATCCAAAGATAACATCCAGGTGACGATGCAAATTTTCCCTAGGCTATAAGAATGTGCATAGCACACATTTTGATTTATTAACAAACCAACTGGTGTGCCTTACATGGAGGCTCTGAAACTGACAGCACAAGCCTGCAGATAAAAAGACTTCAATGGAGCTGGCAGCTTGCTCTCGGTTGTGCTGAGTAGGTCTGACTCCTGTGAGCCGGTCAAAAATTATTTTTCTAATAGAGTTAAGCTTATCAGAAACTGTGGTTCACAGCAGCTTGTAGATTAGGCTGTAATGTCATCCTCACCTTTTGTAGTAGTTGATAAGGTTGGCACCTTGGGAGCCAATAACAGTTACCAACTGTAACGCCAATTCTGTGAGCACTGAGGGTAAACACAGTGCTACTGACAAAAGAAAAGGATGTAATCACATTGTTTCAGCAAGTGTTCCCAGGAGGGAATTCATATGGTTCACTGTGCAAGGGTGTCTTAAAAACACAAATAATCACAATCCCATTGCGAGCGCTGACACTCCTATTGGTCTTAAAGATCCACCACAAAACCGGTCTTAAAGATCCTCCGCACTCGTTCATTGGAACAGTGATATTTATTATGCACATTTCTGGAGTCGTTGCTGCCCAGCAGCATCCCGAGGCTGAGAAACCCAGCCAAAGGACAGAGCAAGAAATAAAACAAGAGTCCAGATAAGGCTGTCTTTAACAAATTCCACATTCACAGTGCTCACACCTGCATATCAAGTTTTATCTAATATAGTCCCTTTTTTTTGCTGTTTGGATGGTTATGGTCAGCTATCCCATTTTGGCTAAACCTATAAAAAAATATTCTTTCTTCCTGTACCACTATTCTCTTCTTTTTCTGTCTGGGCTCTCAGACTATTACAAGTGTCAATTAGGGAGCTAAAGAGCCTTGTCAGTTATAACCAAACTTTATTAGCAGCTATCAATCTTAGATTCAGACCTTTCTTCTCATCTCTGTCTCTGCAGCTTTATCCTGCTCAACCATATCTCTGGCAGCTCCCGAGGACCGAACCAGCAACCTTCTTGCTGTGAGGCTGGGGTGCTAACCACCACACCACCATGCAGCCAGTAGCCAACACAAATAACTAGAAATGACTGAAACCCGGAGAGACTTTTCAGATATGACTGTCAACCAAGACTAATCACTCAGGAATGAGAACACTTGGTCAAGCAGGTGATTAAGATAAAGAGCATCATTGTGCAGATGAGAAAAGTTTACAAAGAACATCCATTGATCCAGCACTCTACCAATTAGGCATTGATAGCATAACTCACTAAAAGGCAGAGACAAATCTGTTGGGAATTTCCTAAGAAAAAAACAAAACATTTAATGATTTTCAAGAAAATATGAAAAAAAAAACAATCATTTGATCTATTAAAATAAAAATTTATTTTTCTTGTGCATATTCAGGATGGGGAATTGAATCAAAGTCAAGATTCAATGCAATCTGCTGTTTCCCTTAGCTAGGCTATTATTTATTATGAACTGGCTTGTATAGATACTGATTGGAAGACAATGGATTGGCTCAATATGATTGTTCTGTAAAGTGCCCTGCGATGATGTTGTTGTGAATTGGCACTATATAAATGAAGCTAAATTGAATTGAAAAAGTCAGACTTTCGTATTCACAGCAAAATAGACTAATGAAGTAAATCTTAAAAAATGTCAAATCATGAAAAAGAAGATATAGAAGAGAAAGTAAAGGAAATACATGAGAAGTCATTATATGAAAGGGGGTAGTCACATGACCCATGAGAACATCAACATTGGAGTCTAGACAGTTGTGGAGATGTTGGTGAATATCTGAAAAACTGGTGGATGAGATGTGATGCAGGACTTATAACTGGACCAAAGTGACATGCACTCAAATGACAGCTGACAGACACAGAGGAAGGAATATTCTTTGACAGCTACAAGATTCTGGGCTTGCAGAGATGGTGGCAAGATCTGACTGGTTTAAGTGAAAGACCACAGTAATTGCCCTCAGTAAACCAACTGAGCTTGAAGTTAGGTAAGAAAAACAAACAGAAAAAGTGAGTTTGGAGGCAGTTTAACAGCACAAACAACAGACTAGAGGTTGTTTAAAATGATTGCTTTGAGAACTGACGGACAGCAGAGGAAAAAAAACTGCATCGAACAGTTTTATTCATGCAAATGAATAGAAATGTGGTGTAGCAATGGAATTGAAACATTAGATGAGTTATATCTAAAATGTCTTGAGTTTACTTTAACTGATGTGTCAGTCAGTAATTGTCTAAACTATGAAATGGAAGAAAGTCTTTTAAAAGCCTTACCTTCCATCTCCTAGTTCATAACCATTAATTCTTAAAACTGTAAAACAGAAAAGCTTAAAAAGCATGAAATGACCCTCTACATTTTACCCCTTTCTTTTTAGCTTTGTAGAAATAAGTGACATGATGTCTTTCAGTTCAGTTTGGGATATTTACTGTTTGCTGCTAAAATGCCACATAGCCTATGCAGTAAATAGTTATAAAGTAAACATGATTTCTTTTTAATTCAATATATGTTTTGGTTTGCTCCTATCTCTCTCCAGAGGCCCCAGGTTTCACTCAATGAAAACCATTAACTGAGACAACATTAGTTTCCCAAAACACAAGGAGATGCTTTGTCCCATATTGATTATCTTTTTTGTTCATCTTAGTAGTGACCTGCAGATGGCTAATGTTGACGATTCACTGTAAATTAAGTGCTTTTGAACAATTAATTGGCTCCTGCAAATGTCTCCCTCACTGATCACACTAAAGTAATTCTGCTGCCACCAATAACAGCAGGACTCCTCGTTAAGTAGACATAATAATTGATGCACTGATTTAAATAATCGCTTCCTGACAGGATTTCCTCTCTATTCACAAGTGCCTCCATCAGCAGGATCATCCTGCAATAATACTGTTTTAGGAATACTTCACTTATGAGATAAGGTAGGCTACTGGAAGATGAACTGGTGTGAAAACAACTAAGTAGTGCCATACAGTGCATGTAAGTGAGGTCCTAAGTCATATCTGCAACATGCATGATCCTCAGTGTCTTGTCTTTGTTATGTCTTTATGGTCCTTTTCACACACACGATGCATGCACATTCAGTCATTCACACATTGGTCACTCTTGTGTTAGCCTATCTCACCTTTCATTCTAAGATGGCAGGGAACGTGTCAGAACGAGCCAGTTTGAGCATGCAAGATTTCTTACATGATTAGATAGCGTATGGAGTGCATAGGTTACAGCTATGAGATTATAGCTTTCTGACAAAAACATGTGTTGCCAAAATAATTCTTGTTAATGTACGGAGCTCACAGTATTTGTGTGGAGCATCTCCTATTCAGACTCAAACATCAGTATTCTTGATGGGGTTATCCTAGACATGGTTACCGGGTGTCTGGCTTGACAGCACTCTGTCCTTTTCAGATCATAGTAGGTTACAGTTTAGGTTAAAACATAAATAGGATTCTTCCCCAGAACGGGCTCTACCCTCACACATTCTGTCAGACTGGATCTTGTTCAAATGACCATCCTTCCAATGTTACACTATGATGTTTCTGGGTCACTGATATATCTTATGTTTGCTCCTGTTATATACAGTATGGGGGGTACAACACATCAATACATCCTTGCTTTTATTAGTGCATGCAATATGTGATTTTGTATGATGAAAACATTTTTTCATTCTCAAATTTGATTGATGAATTCCTGGTGAGCTAATATAGTTTTACGCATAACTGTGCTCAAGATATTGCTATTGCAGAATTTGTAGAGTAAAAAAAAGCTTTTTTTAGCACAACAGAAATATTTCCCATAAAATGTGTCTGCAATCATGATTGAGTATGTCAGTATGGGGAAATTGTGATGTTTTATCAAACAGGGAAATTAAAAGACGTATCTGCACTATAGAAAATTGAAGACCACAAAAGAAGCATCTGCAAAGGACTGTTTTTTAGTTTTAACAGTAGTTTTATTGTTTTGACAGACTCTGATATAATTACTGCATGTCATCTTTCCAGCACCAAGCAGAAGACAAAAGGAACAACTACCAGGTAAATGTAATACACAATGCTTGGAAATTGACCTCAGCAAGAGATCTGAAGAAGGCTATAAGGACAGACAAAACTGGACTTTAAGAGGCTAAATATTAAATTTACTATGGTTGCTATGTTTTGAATGCAAATATGAAGTGTCAAAATCTTCCACGGTATCTTTTAACTTATCTTGCGTTCAATCTTTTTAATGATTGTTTTTGTGTGTTTAAAAGATTTCATTGTAATTCTAGCTGCTTTTTATCTGTAATGCTTTTAACGTTTTATGTAAAGCACTTTGAATTGTCTTGAACCTGAATGGTGCTAAACAAATAAACTTGCCTTGTCTTGCCTTAGATGATGGTGGCTTGGTACGAAAAATGCATGTTGCCCACAACCATGATCTTTTATTAAAACTGCAATTTCATCTACTATAGGCTTCTACTAAGGTGTTGTCCTGTTTTTACCTGAATGTAAGAGGAACATGAAAAACCAGCTGTTGTATCTCCCTGTGTTATGGATGAGAGGACTTGTTCCCTTGATAGCTGCTCATGTATCTTAAGGTTTATATCTTTTAATTAATCATGCTTTCTTTCAACTGAAGTCCTGATTTGGCAGAAAACTAAAGAAATAATTCAAGAAATTTCTAATAGAATTCCAAGTTCCCCAATTTGTATTCTGCAATTAATGAATAGAGCCCATTAAAGTGATGCTGGTGTAACTTTTTTACTACTGCACATTAAAGTGTAATAAAAGTTATATGGGTTTGCTCTCCTGGAGTTTAATTCAAGGCTTTAAATTAGGGCTTCTAGCAATGAAAGGATATGACGCAAGAAAATGCTATAAAAGGATTTGAGGGATAGGTACAATGAAGAGTGTAGCTAAGCCAAGTAAACACTTCATGCATGGGTGATTTTCCCAAACAGGTCAAGATGAATTTTTAATTAAAATCAGCCCCAATGTACTTTGTCATTATGCCTTCTTCCACTTTCAGCTCTCCTACTCTCACTATCTTTCTCTTTCATTCTTGTGGATGAGAGATCATAGGAGTCGCTTAAACAGTATGTGACATTTGTGTACATATTTCTTCTCCAGATGTGTCTCTGATCTTGCAAATAGCTTTTGCTTGCCTCCATGGCCATGCATATTTGCATATGTGAATACTAATGCATGCTTGAGCTATGAAAGACATCCAAAATTAGGCTGGTCTTGTCCTTTGGCTATGTAGAGAAAATCAACCGTATTTTGCCTCGTTTAAGTGATTCTTCAGTTTTCTTAGGTTTAAATTCTGGCAATATGCTAAATGCAACATTAAGGCTTTTAACTAAAAGATGAGGTTATATAAGTCAAACTTTAGTGTCCTCGCACTTTTTAAATGCAGATTTTATGAATGTTTTTTCAACTTTTTCTGACAGCCTCTAATGCTTGGCTGGGTTTGGCCATTGGCTAAATCGCTTTTCACTTTTTATGAATAGGAGTACAGTTTGGGGTCACCAGCCTTGGCCCATTCACAGTCTTGAGCTCAGACTAATGTTTAGAGAGACTTTTTCAGCAAGCACAAGAAAAAAGTTACTTTCGACAAGTGAAGTCAAGCTAACTGAGCATAAAAGGATTTCTACAACGATATTGTGTGCAAGGCAAGGGTTATCTTTTCTATTACCTCACCGACAGATGTGAACGTATGTGTGTGTGATGGGAAGGAACTGTATTAGATGATACATGTGCTCTTAAACCATTCATTGACTGGGGCGTTCGTTTGTGTGTTTTTGTGTGTTTTTGTGTGTGGAAGAACCTGTGTGTGTGGGGGGGTGGACCGGTGTGTGTGTGGAGGGGTGTGTGTGTATGTGGAGGGACGTGTGTGTGGGAGGAGGGACGTGCGTGTGTGGAGGGGTGTGTGTGTGTGTGTGTATGTGGAGGGGGGTTTGTGTATGGGGAAGGGTGTGTGTGTGCGGAGGGGCGAGTGTGCGGGTTGAGGGGCATTTGTGTTTGTAGAGGGGCGTGTGTGTATATGGAGGGGCGTGTGTGTGGGTGTGGAGGGGCGTGTGTGTGTGGAGGGGCTTGTGTATGTGTGTGTGTAAAGGCTTTTGTGTGTGTGTGTGTGGAGGGGCATTTATGTGTGTGTATGTGGAGGGGCGTTTGTGTGTTTGAATGTGTGGAGGGGCATGTGTTTATGTGGAAGGGCGTTTGTGTGTGTAAGTGGAAGGGCTGGTGTGTGTTTGTGTGGAGGGGCGTTTGTGTATGTGGAAGGGCGTGTGTGTGTGGAAGGGCGTTTGTGTGTGTTTGTAGAGGGGTGGTTGTGTATGTGGAAGGGCATTTGTGTGTGGAGGGACGTGTGTGTGGGTGGAAGGGCATTTGTGTGTGTGTGGAGGGGTGTGTGTATGTGGAGAGGTGTTTGTGCGTGCATGTGTGTGTTGTGTGTGTGTGGAGGGGCATGTGCATATGTGGAAGGGCGTGTGTGTGGAGGGGTTTTTGTGTGTGTAGGTGGAGGGGACAGTATGTGTGGGCGAGGGAGGAGGTTGTATGGGTGTGCATGGATGGGTGGTGGGAGGGTAGGGGTGTGTGTGTGTGTGGGGGGGGGTGTATGTGTTGATTGGGTGAATACGGGAGGGGAGGGGGTATGTGGATGGGTGGGGGGGGGGACATGAGTGCATGTTGTGTGGGGGGTATACATGTTGAGGGTGTGTGAGGTGTGTAAGGATGGGTGCTGGGAGGGTAGGAGTTTGTGCGTGTGGGGGGATGTATGTGTTGAGAGGGTGTGGGATTGCAGGGGGGTGTGGGTGTGTGTTTGGATGGATGTTGGGAGGGCAGGAGTGTATCTTGTGTGGGGGGTATTTGTTGAGGGTGTTTTGGTACGTGTGGATGGGTGGTGGGAGGATATTAGTAAGTGTTGTGTGGGGGGATAAGGTGTGTGGGGGCAGGGGGAGGAGAGTGTGTTTCAATGTGTGTTTATGTGTTGAGAGGGTGTGTGGGAGTGGGGGGAGGAGGGTGGGTCGTGGATGGTGGGAGGACATCAATGCATGTGGTGTGGGAGGTGTACGTGTTGAGGGTGTGCGGGAGCAAGGGAGGAGGTTGCGGAGTGTGTGTGGATGGGTGCTGGGAGGGTAGGAGTGTGTGGGGATATACATGTTGAGGGGTGTGTGGGTGTGTGTGGATGGGTGGTGAAAGGACATGAGTTCTTGGGGTGCGTGGCTGGGGCACTGGGGTGCAGACTGACCCCCGTTGGGTGGCCATATGGGTGGGGCAGGGTCCCCCCGGGTGGCCGGTGCTCGGTGGGGCTGGCGGCTGCTGATCTTGGCCTGCCAGGGCCGGTGCACCTGTATCTACTAATGGATACTTCCTTTTCTTGCTATTATTTTTATTATTATTATTATTGTTATTTGTATTATTCATTTATTCAGTTTTTTATTTATCTATTTATTTATTCATTAATCTTTTGCCTCATCACAAAAAGCATGGGATAGTCGTGTCTCTGTATTTGCGTAGTGTGTTGTATGTAGTCCAGTTGGATTGCATTGTTTTTGTTTTTTTCTCTCCCACCCACTCCCCATCCCCCACTTTTCTTTCTTCTCTGTTCTTTTTTCCTCTCTCTGTTCCCTTCAGCAATAAGGTGGAAATTCAAATCAAAAATTTTAAATAAAGATTTTTTTTTTCAACTGTGACTTTATAAATAGAAAGCCAAAGTAAATTTGCTCGGCACAAAACAGCAGCCAGACAATCATTGTGCTTGTTACAATGCTGGACAAGACAGGTGAATAAAATAAATAAATAAACCATCCATTGACATATTTTGTGGGATGTCCATAATGATAGCTGTCACATGTGGTTATTACAGCCATTATGTGTGCAAATTTTGTGTGTAGAAAGAATAGCCAAGTGAGTCCGATTTTAAATTCATGACTCTTGACGAGTCTAGAATATGTCTACTTATTGATCCATCTAAACGGAATGGAATTTGACCTTATTTTAATTTTTAAATACTGTATATTCTCACCTCAATAACTATTGAAACGGACAGTTAAATTAGTTTTGATATTGTCATATACTGAATGTTACGGAAATGGATTCACATGAGTTATCAATAAAGAAGTTTCACATTTTCAACTGAACAGTACCGTATCCCTGCATTCCTTATTGCAGCTCATGTTGATCAGTAATTTTAAACCTTGTAGAGTTCAAATTCATGCTGCATTATATGCGGTGTTGAGTTTGGTTACAAAGAACTCTCTGATCATCCCCCCTTGTAATAAAAACAAATACAAAACAATACAAACCAGTATGAGATGATGAATAAACCCTTTAAACTGATAATGGCACAAATTTTAAGAATTGTATGAAATGCTTCAAAGCAGTGAGTCAATTTCAATGTCAATGGCAAACTGATTCAGTGATTCACAACGCTTCCATTTCACCATCCCTATGGTTTGAATAACAGTCAAATACAAGAAATATCCAGTATCCAGTGAATAGGAGCTGCTGAGAGTATCAAGCAATCTGAGGACAGCAGGATGGTTAAAAGTAGTTCCCATCGTGCATTTAACTTGCCCTCATATGGGCTTTCATAAAAATACCAAATGTATCTTTCATGTGGAAGTAAAAATGTGTACTGGGGCAGAATTAACTTCATGGAATTCAAAGTCAGCCACTCTAGATCTAAGAAATGAGCATTATGTGACAAAGAAAAGGAAAAGGGGGCAAAAGAAAAAGGAACATTATTATTTTGGCCCTTTGAAAGTAAACAGAAGATGATGCAACTGAAGGAAACAAGAGGGTCATAACATCATTTGAAGTGTTTCTATCCTGAGACACAGTTGGGCCCTTTTCTGAACCACAGCAAACCTTTAGTCTCTTCAAAGCATTTCCCAGACATAAAACTTACTTATTATGATAAACGAGGAAAGAGATGCAAAAAAAGAAGAACAGGAGGGTAAATCCAGGGAAGAGTGGAAGAAACTGCACCACCAAGCACTTTCTAATTCAACTTTTGAATTTGCCACAGGTGGGAGTGTGAGATTCATGCACTGAAGGACAGAAATTATTTATTTAGAGTTGATTACAGTCATTAATATAGTAAGGGAGGAGAGAAAGAGACAGAGAAAAAGATAAATGAGTACCATTTGTTATCTACATTAATCAACACCATCTCTGGTGTCAGGATTGTGGGATGTAGGAAAGATGAAATGGTAGAAGTGCTGATGAAAAGACACACAAATGTGGTGCTATACTAATAGAACTGAAAACTAAAGACACAACCAAAAATGTACTGGTGATCTTATTACATTAGTAACTTGGGACAAGATTTCAGTGACTAAAAAGGAAAATAAAAAAATAAATAAAAGGATTTTTATATATACAGTACATGATGGTGTTGCACAGTATTACCAACAGAGTAAAATTGATCTGGGTGCATGCATGCTATATTGTTTTGTGCTTTGTCTTCTTCTCTTAAGTTGAAATTGTTTTGTCTTGTTCTTAAGTAATGTGTTCCACAGTTTTTTCTATAGAACTAAACACAGAGACATAATTTTTTTTAGGCATGGTGAAGATCATGAATGGTGGGAAAAAAAGGAAGAAAAGCAGCTCATGTCAGTCTATAAAATGATATTTCCTGTTGTACTTCTACATCGGGATGCAGCTCAGTTGCAGGAAAATAATTTCAATTTCTGCAAATTATAAATAAGTTTCATCTCAGGATCCCTGTTCCAGGATCACTACAACCTTTTACTGTCAGGAAACAAGGATGTACATGTCTGTAAAAGGCTTTATTTGACATCAGTCAATGATCTTTCCTACTCAAACTTTAGAGCTTATACAATTGCTTAAACCAAAGACAATTTGTCCATGGAGAAACACCCATCCTTTTTTTTTACCTGCTTAACCAGCTGAGTAAAATCAAAAGGCCCCAAAAATAAATTGTTAATGTAGTTTCACTGACAATAAGCCAAACTTATTAACTCATAAGAAACCATTCTACAACACCACTAATACCAGTCAAGAGTTATGTGTTTCAAGTTCATTTGTGACAGTACAAAACATAAATCTCAAAATACATATTTAAGTA
>JAOXYM010000004.1:23977542-23990693 GCA_028567055.1 Leptatherina wallacei | reverse complement strand
CACACACACACACACACACACACACACACACACACACACACACACACACACACACACACACACACACACACAGAGACGAGCAGTGCAATATGTAATTAAGGCTGATCCACATTGTTCCAATGATCTGCACACTGGTAATTAAATCTAATCTGTGTGTGTGTCCCAGTGCACGCACATATACCCTTAAACTCTTGTGTATGAGTGTGAGTGAGTGTTAAATGTCATATGGCTAGAGCAGTGTAATGCCACACTCCTGTCAAGTTAATTAATTCAAATGTCCACCCTTAATTAATTTCACACAGTGGATTGTGACTGTTCCCCTGGTAACAACCTGTGAATGCATAATACCTGCAGGGACAAAGCCAGAGCTGGTTTATGTCTATGTTCTGTGTATTTTCAAAGGATCAAAGAATATAACGACACCCAATATTATATTAATAGTATGATAAAGGTGTCCACCATGAGTACCCACATTCTTTGTACAGCACAGAAGTTGTATACAGGTAGATATTTGTCCATATAAGTAAAAATAAAGGGAAATCCAAAGGGAATTGTAACTCAGCAGAGCTTTCAAGGGGAACTTAGACAAGAACAGTGGTTCCCAAACTTTGTTGGGCCCTATTTTTATCGACAACAATAATGTCAAGCCCCCCACAATCCCACTGCTGCATGCACCCAAAGAAACGTACATAGAAATATGCAACGAAATAGTTTTTAGTTTATTGGCTGCTACTTCGTTAACAAAACCATGTCAGAGGCAGAAGGAATTATCATCCTCTTCCATAGTGTAGGTGTTTTATACCAGGAAACTCTGCAAACTACTTCAAATGACTTGAGCTTTCCTTCAGATGGAGGCTGCTTTAGTAAAAAAAAAACTCTGCTATATACAACAGCAGAGTAGTGTATTTCTAAAGTAATGAACAGACTTTTATTTCAGGTTCAGGGTGAGACATCCCCAAGTAGCTTCATACAACATACAACACACTGAGGTCTCTCTTCATGAACCACTATTACTTGACCTGGTCAAGCCTAAGGCAAGACATGCTTCATCATAATTTGCCTTTCTTTAATTTTTTTGGTAGTTGAAATCTCTGTCGTTAATTCCCCATTGTTTGCTTATTGGTACTTTCACAAATTATCCATGTTTTGCCAGCAGTGCAAAAACTAGAAGAACTACAAGAAAAAAAAGCGCTCCGCTTCCTCTCAGCAGCTATTCATGGTAAGCATTGGCACGGAACATTTCTAACATAGATTATAGCTATACCACACATGCCAAAATCATTGATAAAAAGCTGATAATGTTTGATCATGTCAATAGATACCCCGTATATTATGGCACACAAAAACTTTGAGGCAGTTTGCCTCAAACTGACAAACAATACTGACGTTTTCCAATTTTTTTTCTAGCTAATCACCTGCATAAATTTGATCCACAGTTATTGGGTAACAGACATTTACCAGAAATTGTACTCATGTGTTGTCATCTGTTAAAGATACAGCATTAGTAGTAGTAGAAGAAAGCTGGACATTTACAGGCTGGTCTAAATGGAGGGGGTGGGGTGTCTGGTTCTTCCGTGTCCACAACCTTGTCCGATGGTTCACACTCTGAGGTTGTGATGAGGTGAGTGGCTTGTTTACATCTCAGCAGGACATCCAGCATCTCCTGTCTCTGATATTTCTCCCCGTGTTTTTCACTCAGCCTGAGGGGATCCCCTGTTAGATCCTTAAACAATTATAGTCGACAAAATGACTTGGAGGCAAACGACATAAACGCGGGTCCTGAGGAAGTTGTGTTCGTCCACAGGCTTTATCCCATTCAGCTCTCCTCTTATCACACTGAAAGCCTTACGTTTCGGTTTTTGCCGCAGCCCCTTGTAGCAAGGTTTCTGCATATCTTCTGTTCAAGGGGAAAATAAAATATATCCACAAATAAGTCAGATTTGTCTTCATCTCCTTGTCTTGAGACACACCATCGTCCCAGAATGCACTGCACAGGTAGAATAATGCAGACCTCTGTATGTCAAAAACACGTAGGATTTTTTTTTAATAATTAGGGGTTTTCATGTGTCACTGATAATGAGTTTTAGTAGAACGAGGCAATACTAACATATGACAGGGTTGACAATGCAAAGGTCAGGTCATGTCAATTTTATCTATGAGGCACGTTTGCAGGTTTTTATAATTGTTTACACACTAAAATAGTCATTTTCTCACAATTTACAAAGGTTTACAAAGCCAAACACCTCTCCAGGGTTGCACAACAATAAGCACAGACTCAGCTTCAGACTTTTTGTAAAACATTGCACACAGTGATTTCCAAAACTCCACACACATTTTCCCCCCTCAGACACAGATGAGGATTGTGAGGCTATTTCCTTCTCATTACAAAGCACGGTCTTGCCAATGAATACAATAATGAACAAATTGGATGGCCACATCGAATAAGCGTGGAGACACATGTGTTTATTGAAAACACAGCAAACGAGAAAACAGGTAAACTAACAGCACAGTACTCCGAAACTGCAGCTCATAGAGGAGAAGAAGGAGGTAGAGAAAGAGGTCTAGGTAGAGTCATTTTTGTCTACAGTTACTGTAAGAAAACTACCATTTTGTTCTGATTTTCCTTGCTGAATGACATGTTACTGTAACTGTATGATACCAAATAAGTATTTTCATTGTGCAGCATCGGTGTTGTGCAGTGCTAAGTTCATAGGATTTGTGTACTTTCCCAGTATACTTTAAAGTAATCATGAAGAATGTTTTGGGTTTGTCAATATATTTATCATCTAAATTCTTATACCCACGATCTCGAACAATATTTACAAATGGAATCCATCCCTCTATTTCCTAAAAATGAGTTTTTAGAAATGTGTTTTGAATTTTTCATGGTCGTGTGTAATGGATTGAAACAGTGTCCGATCATTGAAAAACTGTATTGGTGAGAATAGAATAAAATAAGGGTGATATGTATCATCTTGCAAACAAACTGGGATTTTCAGCAATTTTGGGTGTCGTCTGTGGTTAATTGTCTGAGGTATTCAGAAAGTAAACAATTGCAAAAAACCTGTTGTGTATGGAAAGAGGAGTTCAGAGATGTTGTTAGGTGCCAATCCATTTAGAGCCATAAGAACATACAAAATAGTTTTAAAAAATAATTTAAAATTTCACTGGAAGTCAGTGGAGAATGCAAGAACAGAGGGTGATATTTCATCCTGTTTTGGAACCAGTAAAAAGTCTGGCAGCTGAGCTTTGAACCAGCTACAGACAGGATAAAAGAGCCTGGCTAGCACCACGATCCAGGACCAAGAGAGAGAAATTCTGAACATGTTTGTGGTTAATAAGGCTGTTAGATGGAGGGAAAATGTTGGTCTTTCTTGTCAGTGATCACACAGTTTTCACATTCATCAGATCTGTCAACTCTAGCCTGTAAGAAAAAAAAAAGAATATTGGCACAAATGAAGGAATTTTATTGAGTGCCTCTTGACAGATAATCTGAGTGGGTGAAATTTATGTGCAGCGATGGATTCAGCACACAGGGAGGTTCATCCAACATTTTTCCTTTGTCTACATAAATTCTTCAGCTTACAGTGGTAGGAAGACTGGAATATATTTTGTTCTGAGCTCCATATGGACCAACTTTTGTAGATTATAAGTATTTTTTAAGCATTGGTCTTGTGTACTGTTTATTTTTTTTTTATTTTTTTCAAAAATTGCGAGGAAAGTCAAAGTGCTAAAAGTCTTTTAGGTTTTGTGCATCAGTATGAAAGAGGTTAGAAGCAGAATTTGTTTATACAGACTATGTGTGTTTGATATTTTGACAAAATACAGTTTTTATAAATTAATGTACAATTTCTACAAAAGTGTTTTTTTTTGTAAAGATCTGGAGTGTTCTGTTAATTTGGTGTGTGGTTCTGCTAATCAATTTGAAGTGTCAAAATTATGTCTAACCAATCATAAAAAAAACTGTAAATTTCTCATTTAACTTAAGGTTGAACAACAGTTATTTTGAGCCGTGTGTCTATTATAATGATTGCATGGAAAGGTTTGTGTGGTAATTTAAAGCCTAATGTGAAAATGTAAATTCCACCTCCTGGTATCTATCTATAGAATCAGTAGGAGGTTAGGGAACAAGATATTTGAGTGGGTATAGCCACCCATTTTCTACCAGATTAGTTTGCTCTCATTTTGCTGTGAATCATGCAATGTGAACATGCCATCTTGTCATGCTTCATACTTTATTGGACAAAGTGATTACACCAAACCAATGTTTTAACTCAATCCAGTAAACTCATCCTTCTGGTTGTGGAATAAAACATCCTTGTCTTGATTGTTCAATTAATTTGATGGTACCACCGAAATAAGCTATGAGCTTAAAGATAAATTAGTCTTTTCAGTGCTAGCCGCTCGTCTGATCATTATGCCAATTACCATCCAGAAACTACAAATGGGTGGTATTAAAAGTTAAATATAAAGCTCTTTGGGCTTTAATTGAAAGCATTGCAATACTACTTTTTAACAAAGATCACAGCTGCCATGTTGTAACGTTGGCCATGAATGTTCCAGAAGGATAGGACAAGCATAGTGCTATGAGAGCTAACTTTAGGTTTCGGTAATAAAGTCTAAGTCTACAGCAGCATTCAAGAAGAAACTCAGCCAACTTTGAATGACCCTGAGTGAGTGTAGACCACTAAATCAAATGTTAACTAGAGTGCTGGCACGAAGCTGATGTGCTCTGTAGTTACTCCTTTTTATGCCAGCAGTGCAGCATTTATGGATGTGGAGGGATATGCTGCCTTGAGTCAGGAGTAGATACGAGGAAAGAAGAGAGCAGGTGTTGCTCTTTCAAAATTAGTTTATTAAAGTCAGCATATATTCTCATGGACGTCACTGTGGGGTGATGGAAAAGAAAAAGGGGAGGACAAAAAACAGAAATTCTCTAAAACAATAATGATTTCCTCCTTCTTCTGTTAGTGCAGCAACTTTTGTCAAAACCTGAATAACAATGTGAAGAAAACTATTAGTAAAAAATGGAAAAAATCCCTTACAATTAAAAGACAGCCCATTGTACAACATGATGATGATAAATCAATAATTGTGGCAGTTATAAAAATAATTGCAGGATACAGGCAGTTTTGCTTAGTTTGGGTGGTGTGAGGATGAATACAACAACCCAGTCGTGCACAAAACTCCAGCTGATGTTAAAAATCTTCTAACTCAACGTCTCCACAACTCCAGTAATGAAAGGCACATTTAATGTTAACTGATGCATTTAATAATAATAATAATGATAAATACTACATTATTGCTGCTCTAGTTGCAGCTTTGGACCGACAACCATAGGGTTCATTTGGTTTACCGGCTAGTAGCCGGTGGGATCGACTCCAGCCACTGTGCATTAAAATAGACAGCAAAGGAAATGGATGGATGGGTGAAGGCATAGTTGTAGCCTGGTAAAAAAAAAAAAAAGATTAAAGGCCCAGCAGTGGCCAGGGATCCCTTGGCTTGCAATCTTTTGTACATTTTTGCTTTAAAAATGTTTGTTTTCAAATTATGATGGCCTGAGTATCATATTTTAGTCACATTGTACTTTTTTACTTTCAGTGAACTTTATTCACCTATGATACATTTATTTGTGTGATGTTATGGTCATAACTGTTCGTGAAACTTTTCTATAACACACAGAAACTTTTCACCTTCTCCTTCTTTAAATCCATTATTATTCAAGGTATAGATTATTAAATAGAATTAACTAATAATTTAATCATAGTTATGTATTCCTTTATTCTATCACTCATTCATTGATTCATTTCTTATAGCCACTTTATTTCATTCAGGGTCTCATGAAGGTCATATAGTATTATAAATAATTTTTTGGCTGAAGGTAATGCTCTTGAGTTTTTTTTCTTCCATGTGTAAGTTTGCATTCTCATAGAAAGCATATTTTGTTCGGTACAATTTTAGCCATGGTTGTGTTCTTGCAGGGTTTTTAAGTTTGTGCCTGAAACTCAAAACATATCAGCTTGAAATGGAAGTTGTAAGAGCATTCTGATGGAGTTTGGATTAGGCAATATCCCTTTTAATGACAGTGTTATCAAAATTCGTAAATTTAACATCATGTGGCATTATGTGGCCTTTTTCCCCAGTCAAGTTTTGTGATGAAGGGATTTGTTGTGGCTTTTAGATGATGTGACCTCTGAGACAGCAGCTTGAGGGAGGAACGGGATGATCTTTAAGAACAAGAGATTAATATTCCTATTCATTTTGTCTCATTTCCTATCTCCTCTCAAGGGCCAATGTGACTTTGATGCTCCTGACATTCTGAAAAATGCTGTTAAATGTTAATGGAGACTATTTTTACATGGGTCATGACCACATCTAGCACACACGTGCATGCCAGACACTCACCCACCAGACACAAGGGGAATGCAGACCTTGGACATACAGTCAGGGCAGAACTAAAATCTAAATTAAGACTTCCAATCAGACTTGTACTGTTTACATTGACCCTGAAAAAGTTATTCCGTTCATGTCCTGCGTGCATCATATGTTTGAATGGAAGGAATTGTTTTATGTCGTTTTATTGTCTGACTTTCATGAAACAGCTGTAAAAGAAAAAAGTTTCTCCCATTTCAAAAGTTTAAATTATTTTAAAATGCCAAGCAATGTATTATATTATTGTTCTGTTTTGGGCCTCACACTAGCTGTAATGTTGTTTTTCTTTGTTAGTTAGTTTAAAAAAACAACTTTTTGAGTAAAATTAACAGTGTAACGCAAGCAATAGTGTAAAGTGCAGGATTGCTTTACATTGACATACAACTGACGTAACAGTCATGTACAGCAAGGATAATTTCTACCTGCATGCACGCCGATCTGAAGAACAAGAAGTTCAGGCCGGTCTGTATTGGAATGAAATTCTGATCCAAACTAGTGTGAATGGACAGAACCTTCTGATTGATATGTTTACACAAAGTATTTTTTATTCCGATCAGGCATAGTCCAAATATCTGTCCATGTAAACATGGCTGTATTCACAGAATATAACAAGCTTCTCATTATGTAACTTGGAGCACAGACCTGTCATTCCAAGAACTTATTTTAATTACAAGCAAAAGTGAATATTAAACTCTAGGAAACTTGGGATAGATCTCCAGTGTCCCTTAAGTAAGGGGTGGACCCAAGTAGCATACTAACCTTAATTAGAATCAGCAGAGAGAAGGGAGAAGGTGGGAGAAAGACCCTCAGAAAATAAATTTACAGCTTCTCACTTTAAACAAATCTATCAAATGAATCAGGATTTGACGACCCCCCAGAAATCTCTCCAAACCTTTCCAAGTTAAACTTTTGGTTCTTCATTCTAAATTTCATTTCCAATTTACCTTCAGTGGCTGAATTGACTTCTTATTTGATCTGACAAGCCCTCTGCATGCGTCTGCACACAGCTCTTATCATCTAACAGTTTTCACTGCCTGATGGCTGGTGAAATTCTCATGTAGAGCACATCACTCGCAAAAAGCAGCCTGCTGTTTAAATCAAATACACTTTACATTTGTTGGGCTGGGAGTTATCACACATAAAGCTTGCTTTTATGGTAGACTGGTGCATTACTCTTTTTGAGCAATGGGAGATGAATATAATCAAATATTGTAAAAGACAGCAAAAGTTCAGATCGTACTGAAGGACTCTGAACATTAGCAGGGTGCCAGTATGCATTAACTATTTCAGTTTCATTCTTTAAGATGAAAACTAATTAATCTTAACTTCTTATAGTTGGAATTATATAGTCTTTCAAAAACTGCATTCCTCACGTAGAGAAAGATGATTCACCACATGTACTGCACGACTGTCAGAATGTTATATTACGGAAAATTGTTCCTGAGTCACTCACCATAATAAACTCTTTATGTAGCAAATCTCACTGATTGAGGTTGACATATAAATCACAAAAAATGTGCTAAAGCGTTGGTCATCATATTGACATTATGTTTAAATTATTAGATTTTCATTTTCTTTAATGTAAGACATCACTTTGACGAGGCATCATTATACACAGACAAAAAAGGTTCAGAGACGAAAAACATGCCCCTATACCTTTGATGCAGAAACAAATAAAACAAAATGCTTGTAATCCTCAGAAAATATTACAAGCACACATCCTAAGAAATATAGTGTAGCAGTTAAGGGACTTGAAAGTTTGAAAACCATTTTCAATTTTCAGAAATGTGAGCTAAATGATCAGAATATGTGAATGCAAGTCCTGAATATTGTAATAATATTGTAATATTGTCTTATACAATCCAGTAAGATGCACACAAACATCAAATAGGATAGGTGTTTACACTCTGCTAAATATGTAGGCATGCTCTATAAACTAGTGTAGACTGCACTTCATTTCTTGACAAGTCATTATGTGGTTTGTTTGCTCAAATGCTTCATACAGTCTTGTGTGGTGCGGAAATGGGTCGGACACATTCTGAAAGGATTCAGCTTTTTATATTCAAGACAATTGTCTCATTTTTAACCCATTGAGCCCTGTGCCTAATTTTTACTTTTTACTTATAGAAATTATTTAATTTATTATCTGACCTAAACAGAGCAGCTTTAATTTATGTTATTGCCTAAATCGGCCCGTGGCAATGTTAAAACTGCTTGCTCCCATGAGATTTGCATCAGGTCCCATGAGATGATAATGCTAATAAAGCCATCTAGTCCAAACTCTTCAGAGATGACCAAATCATCATTCCATTGAATGAAAACAGCTGGGTCCACTTTTACCTACCAACACATACTCACAAGCATGTTATATTGAATCATTTATCCTCATCAAATAAATGGACAACTAATATATTTTGTTAATTTTTTTGTTAACCTGGTTATCTATGTTTAGTGTGAAAATATGTCAGTGTTTGAAGTCATATATTTATGCAGGACCATAGAAAAATCGCACAAGTTTTGCAAATTTTAAGGCATCCTTCTACACTAACCAGAGTGCAATAGTTCCATGGCAGTCCTGGAGCAGTAACCTATACAAAGGTCTGCATCTGTTCAGCTACATTCAACCCAGATTGTTTACAATCCTGCAAAGTCAAAATCAATAGGGTCTGCCAAGATGGGAAGAGCCTAATGTTCCATTAGAACTCTCTGCTATTAAATTACATCTCCTGAGTTGGAGAAGTTTCAGCTAGCTCAGGTCCCTAGGGGAGGAGTACTGAGAAGCTATGAAGGAGGGAGAGGGAGTAATAAATCTAAAAATGACAAACAGGAAAAAAATAAAGTTATGGCATCCTCCCTTTCTTTCACCTACCCTCCATTTTGTCAGTCTTCTTTGACGCTGAAGAGCAAGATATGGATAAAACAAAGCAAAACTATTTTTAATTGTTGTTGGTTCAAATTTTCTCATTAAGTTTATCAGTCAGCTTCACCTCCTACATCTTTCTTTTACACCTTGCTTCGTTTATGAGCTTACATTTACAAGTGCTGAATATCTAGTCTGTTTAGATATGTCCCCCCCCCCCCAGGAAGTGAAGCTCTTACCCAAGCTGTCTGCAACAAATAACTTTTCCTGTCTTCTGTGAGTTAGTATCCTTACAGGACTGAGAAAGCAAGATAGACCAAAAGTAGCGAGAAGACTATGGCGAGAGACACAGAAATGTCATAGACAGGTGGTGCAGTGAGAAAAGGCCTGATAAAAGACAAAAGAGCTACATAAAAGAAAAGTCAAATCAAAAAGACAGAGAAACAGCAAGAGAGAAGAATAATTGAAGTTGTCATTTTGCCTCCTGTGGTGGTGATAGGTCGTCACAGGGTCCCTGTGGGGACAATTATAGGGCCTAGTGGCAAGAGTCAGTATTTGTGTGTGTGTGTGTGGGCGAATGCATGCATTCATGTGTGTGTCACCGCAGAAAGGCCTTTGTGGAAGAAAAAGAAAGATGTCAGGATATTAAAATTAAAATATGTTGAAGTACCCTGCTATTAAAAGAAAATCTACTTCTAAGGTGCAATTTAGCCATCCGGTAGATGAAGATGTACTTTTACAGTCAAAACATTGTGAATGTACCCTCTATATACAGACTGTGGAGGCAAAGAAAAATGCTTGCGTAAAATATAAGTCAAACTTAAAAAGCTACATGGAGCTTTTGAAAGTAATGCCAAACCTGTCCACCAGGTGCCAGTAAACTACCCCCACTCTTTGGTTGACTCAACATTATCACGAGACATGTCTCATGATGGTTTAATCTGCCTGTAATATTTGCTAAAGAACCTTTGTTGCTTTGATAGTAAAGATATTGTTCATTAGCTGAAATAGAGGAAGCCCAAAGACAAGACATGATTAAGAATACCCCAGACTCACCCCTCCACCTGGTTCACTTTGTCAGGCAAGGGAGCAGAGCTGCACAAAGATGGAGAGGTCCCTCCTGTCACTAGTAGATGTTAGCCAACCTTGATCGGCAACTAAAATTTCTACATGATATACATGATCTACAGGCAGACATTGACCTCTCAACAGCCCTTGCCAGAACGGTTACCATGGCAGAGCTCACAGTACCATGATAAGAGGGGATGGAAGCTGCAATCAAGAAGAAAAGAGATGTGTAGATCTAACTAGTTTTTGCTCCCAGGGTCGATGGAAAGCTCTAACTTTTCCTGTTGAGGTGAGGTGCAGTTTTATCACAAAATCTATGCTGCAATTTTTGAAGTCCCTTGGCCTCACATGCCAAAAGAAAAGGAGAACTCTAAAAGCCCTTTCAGAGGCAGCTGAACAAGGGAGCTTTTTGGCTTTGGCTCCAAAGGAAAGACAAAAGCATGTGGCACAGGATGTTAGGGCACGCTGCAAGAAGTGGTAGGGAGAAGTATGTGTTGCTGCTCTACCACCTGTGGATGGAAGGACAGGAGCAAAACATCAATGAAGAGTGTCTCTTGGCTGATGACCCTGCATCTGTCCAGTGGCACTGGCAGTGGTGTGACAGCCAGTAATGCCTGGAAGGTGTACCCACTTGTGCTTGAATCTGATTTGGATAACATTGAATTGAACTGTGTCTGTAAAAGTGCCTTAAGAGGATTTTCTTGTGAACTGGCAATATACGAAGGAAGTTGAATTGAACTTGATCAAATATTGTCAGCTAAGCCACCAAAGTTGCATTCAGGATGTTTATGTTGAAATAAAGAAGCTGCTTAACATGACATCATCATGGGCATAAAAGAAGTGAGCAAGCAGGTTACAGTGGATTGATGAGTCCCAAATGGTGATGTACTGCAATTCGGGGCCCGAATATCCTGCGCAGTCCTAAGGATGTGACGTCAATTGACCTTGCATTTGCGTCCTCAACAACTTTGATACAGGAAGAAGATAATCGCGGTTTATTCAACTACTGTTGGGGGTAGTAATGGATTCTTCCGCAGCTAGCAAACGACCCAGCACCACTGAAAGCCCACTAAAAAGTGGCACTAAGAGGAAAACAAATTTATCAGCGGCATCTCGGGAGTCCAAACAAAAATATGATAGAAGCCATGCAGCCAGCTGAATATACAGTGCAGAGCTTTGAATATGGACAATCTCTGAAGAGTTTGTGTGCACTCCCGTGCCGGCTTGGCTGGTGACTACAGTTATCTGCCATGACCATGGCGTCTCTAGTTTCTACCCCTAGTGCCTTTAAATGATGAATAATGATTTTACTGTACTTTATTAATCACAACTGGGAAATTTGTCTGCATTTTACACATCTTTAGTAGATTTACTAGAGAGCAATGGGCTGTGTTTGTGTTGGCACCAAGCGGCAACCTCCGGCTGAGAAATGAGAAGCCTATGCGGAAGTGCCAAAAATTGCTGTTCAGCCCTCATGCGCTATAGGGGCTGGCTCCAAAACAGAACAAATCCCCATTGACTTCCAAGTTAAAAAGGCCAACTTCACAGCAGAATTAAACATGTTTACAGCCTGGTACAAAAAACATATTAGGTTTAATATGTCAAGTTTACCTTCAGGACAACTGTGGGGGGAGGGAATTTCTTTATAACTCATTCATTTAGATGTTATTCAATCTTGAAATAAGGGGCATGTCTTTTTGATTGACAGGTGCCAGATATCCAGCAAAAGGAGGTAGAGGGTAGCACAACCGCTAACAGTGTGCCCTGGCTTTAGCCTGCCTACCTCCGTTAGTTAATTAGCTCCCATTAGCTCCGGATTATCTTTGTTAGCGCATAGCCACAGGCAGTTTAGAGTTCGATGGGTGTCAATCATCCATCCCCACGCTCACAGCCCCCTCTCAGCGCCCATTTTTCTGTTTTCCGGGAATCACGAGACTTGTGACGTTACCAAGATGGTGAAGGTGTAGGAACCTCCCAATGAGCCTTTTTCAGCTTTTTAGAAACCTATGGGTAATGTGGCGGAAGTTTTCGTCCATAGTCACTAGTCGGCACTCTGGGGACTAGAACCTGGGCTACCACACCCCCTGTGGTAAGTGAGCGACATGTTGAGGAAGAACAGGCTACGAACCTTTTACCCTGCTTCTTATGTCTTTAGTCCATAGATATTCATACTATCTTCTGGTTAAATCACACAAAGGCTTCTTTTTGTAAGACAGTTAGGAAATGAAAGCAGGATTTATACTTGTGCGTAGTCTGCGTACGGTATAGGGTGAAATGTGCTCTTGCACTTGAGTGTAGGGTATGGTGTCGTATTGCAGTTTATCTCCTGCAATTACCACTCAAATTCAGCAAGATGCCCCGGATATGCGGAAACACATGATCACCGTCATTGACATGGTGAATTTGTTCCCGGTTAAAGTGGCAGCATTGCATTAATAAGCATCACAATACAGTGGTCAGTGTTAATTTTATTGCATTCTCAGTTGTAAATATCTATGGATTTTTTATATTGAGAAATGTATTATTATCCTTTTTTCAGACCAGATCTGTAGTTTTGACACCCATATCAGATCAAAGATATTATTGATCTGAATAATTGTCTTTACACTGTTTGTGTGGTTTAGCCTATTGACAAAGATTTTAAACTCAAAGGTTTCTTTGTTTTGGACTGAAAATCAACCACATCAAAGCTGTCACTAAGACAGCTTTTTACTATCTCAGAAACATCAGTAGGATAAAAGGTTTAGTCTCCCAAAAAGACCAGGAGAAACTCATCCATGCATTCATCTCC
>JAOXYM010000004.1:23899396-23912819 GCA_028567055.1 Leptatherina wallacei | reverse complement strand
ACACACACACACACACACACACACACACACACACACACACACACACACACACACACACACACACACACACACATTACGTCTTATTTGCTGAGATTGCATGACCTTAGCACCTCACTGACTGTTGATATTTTTTTCTCCCCCTGTAATGCTATTTCTCCATAGTCTCGAATGATGATACCAGCTAACGTTTATGGGAAACAGAAATGCTGACTTTCACATTGCCTGAAGAAATAAAAAAAGGATATGCAGTCTTGGCCTATTTCTGAAATTTTGTTGATTTTTCAAAGGAGAGGCTAAATCAAATATCAACCTATTATTGTGTCTCTGTCTTCACAGTGGTCCTGAGTCCTGTCCATGAAAATGTAAAAGCTTTGCTGTTTTTCAGATTTCTAATGACTTGGATTGGAAGTGAAGTATGACCGCACCTTGGCTCTTGAACTTGGCCCCACTGCAATGACAATTTTCAGCCTCTGCACGTGGGGCGCTTCCAAACCTATTGAATCACCCAGTGCCCAAGCCTAAGCCGGTTAAACTATGAATATTAGACAGAACAGAAACCTTCAAACGTAGCAACACTTAACCAGTTGCTAGAGTGCTGGAATTGCAGAAAATAAGAAAAGTTTCCACCACGAAGTTCAGCAAACTGCTGGCAGTAGTTCTGCCTCAAGAAAGTCAAAGAAAATTTGTGGAAACTTTCCTGCAGGAATCATTTATGTATTTGCTTCTATTTACTTAATCAGACTTCATTTGTTGCTAAAATAATTTATAGGTATAATACTGTGCATGCAGTGAACTGATTACAAATTGACTTGAGTCAAATATTTTTGATCATTAATCCATAAATCCAAAATCTTTACTGGGGTAAAAAAATAAATAAAAATCTCTTCAACTTTATTTATTTCTTTATTCAAAAAATAAATGTTGAAGGTCCACATAAAGACTTCGGATAAAAAAATTCATTGAACTTTTCCCTCATTTTTCCTTAGGTCGGGCTTAAGGACTCCAGATTACCCTTTTTTTGTACTTAATCCTTTAAAGCCCAACCCAAGAAAAAATGGGGAGAAAAGTCTTTTCATTTTAAATCTGAAGTCTTTATTTGACCCTTTAACAAAATATGGAAAACAAATTAACAAAAAATATTGTTTGCATATCTACCATTTATATGATATGTCAAGATTATTATAGGGTAGTCTTCTGCTTCCTGGTATCCATTAGAGGGCAGAAGACAAGTATCATATTGTGTACAACAGGTTTTGAGCAAAGTCTTTACCATAAAGTGATGCAAAATGTCTCAGAAACCGCATGTATCAAATATGATACGTTTGGCTTTACAAGGTAAAAAAAAACATTGAAAGTGGCTTAAACTTGGACAGCATAAATGTTTCATCTTCACCTTTGCCCCCGCTGGTAAGATTCAGTGGTGTCAAGACACTTTCATATTTGGTCCTTGCCTGAATCATGCAATAGACATATGTTTCCAGTCTCACTTTAAGCATAGCATTTCAGCAGTCTGATTTAAGTTTAATGATATGCAAATCAACTTTAACGTAGCGAACTCAATGCTGTTTGTGTTTTTGTTCGTGACAGCATCAGCACTAATAAAACAGCTAAAAAAATAGCAGCTATCCAGACAATAAATATGTTAAAGATGTTTATTTAAATCCAGGTTGAAGACCCTCCTGTTTTCTGCTGCATTTACAGAGTTTTTATCTGAATTTGAACTATTTCCTTTTAAGCTTGAATTTTAAACTTGATCATGTTTTTAATCTGTTGTCCTTTCTTAATCATGATTTTAGATTTTCATTATTATTTATTCTTATTTTTTCTCTTCTGTTTTAATGTACTTTTCTGCCATGTAAAGCACTTTGAATTGTCCTGTACATGAAATGTGCTCTATAAATAAATTTGCCTTGCCTTGCCTTGCCTTACATAGGAATGAGTCTAACTGAGTTAATTTCTATTCAACAGTAAATAAGCTTAAAGCTAAGCTTGTGGCCTAATAGTGCAGTAAAAAACAAAATGAAACCCTTCTCAGTCAAAGTCTTCTTCTCAGTCACACCTCAATTTTAAAAGCACACATCAAACTGTCAGCAGTATAACAGCAAGTTTATTACAGATCAGACTCCAGTTGACCACTACATGGTCTTACAAGTGTAGTTGTAATACTCATCCCATGTTAGGGAATTTGCATTATTCATTTGGATATTTTTTAGATTAGCTGAGGTGTGGCCCTCAGTTCACCCCAAGCCACGAAGAGGTGTTCATGAATAATGCAAGTATTATGTAAATAGTAGGTGTAAAACAACCTACTGGAGGTCAGAAACAGTGATTTTGAAAGGTCTTATCATTGGAAAATAAAATGAGAGAGATAAAATAGTTTAGTTGCTACAGTGTAGCAAAGTAGCTATAATGTTGCATACTGTAAGTAACAGGTTCAGGTACAGATACAAAGCAAATCAATAGTAAAGCATAGCTGTAGAACTGGACATTGGAATTCTATATGTGTATTTAGAGTCCACACTGAATCAATGGCAGAGTTTGTGTTGTTATGCTGATATCTTTGCAGTGTGTATACTGGAGTTTTCTGTGGTGACCTAGAATACTAATCATTTTCCTGCATGCATCAACAGCGGGAATCAATAGGTGCATACCTATTTTTGAATGTGTTTTGTATCGTTTTTCGCATAGGTGTTTTTCAAGGGTAACAATGACAACTGGTCATGGAGCTAATGATACTAAACCTGTAGCTTTGCTTTTCTATTTGCTGTTTGCATTTAGACCTGTGCCTAAATGTGGCTCTTCTTCGGGTGCTCCAGTTTCTTCTCACAGTTCAGACACATGCATATTAGCTGAAGGTGTGAACGTGCACAGCTGGGCTGCCTGTCTCTCCCTGTTAAAACTGATTAGTGACCAGTCAATAATGTGTCCTGTCTTCTGCCCCAGCTACGACCCTTTCAGCAAATAAAGTGGCTATCTCAAACGTTGAGGATGATGGATTGACAAACAAAATATTTCTGCATGTTTTGAATAAATTGTTCATGTGATTTATTATGTCCCTTTAAGTAATTTAATATAATTTGATATTTAACTTTGGGGGATTCCACAGTTTTTTCACAATTCCAAAATTTCCTCTGATGCTTTCTTGACTCCCCTCTTTTCAGTTTTTTTCTCTCTCTTTCTCTTTCTTTGTTTTTAACCAATCCATTTTCCTCCTTCCCTCCCTCCATCTGTCCTGCACTCATCCCCCCTTTCCCCTCTCTTCCAATGCATTTCTTAGATTGAACTGACAACATAGTCATCAATCAATCCCATGGTGCACCACAGCCTGGAGGCCCTGTGCAGCATGACCTAACTTTATTAATATCATATTGCCTTGACAGCCATAACAACAAGGGCTACAAAAGCTGCCTACACAGAGATCTGTGACAATAATTTCTATCAGATCAAGAAGTCTACCTAAAGTAGAGTTCTTATATAATTAGAAATTAATCAAATCAGATTATAGTAATGACAAGTATTGTTTGAAGGACTCCTCTTAAGAAATTATTTCAATGCTCCAAGCGGCCCAATTTTGCACAAAAAGTCTCTCAAAATCCATCATAAGCAATAAAAAAGTCTTCTTCAGTTTTCTTGACTCTTTTTTGCCTTCTCCCTTAAAAGACATTTCATATGTAAGGACAAAATAATAGGCAGTCTCATCCTCCATTATCTAATTAAATAAACATTATTGTATTTTTTCTAAATTACATCCCAAGTACGATTCAGATTAGTGAACTCTGAAACAACATGACAGTGCAAGCCAAAGTACATGTCTGACAATGAATGTGAAAAATAAATGAATACTGATGGATAAGGATGGGTTTGGCATGGACACAAGGGTGTATAATGTAGAAAAAGATAAAATTAACGGAGTTTATTACTTTTATGGTCATCTAAATTTGTCTCTCCAGGGACACCATTCTTTGATCTGTTTTTCCTCCTATTGTGTTTTAGGCAGTGTAAAGATAGAGGGAATACAGCTCCTACAAACACCTACAGTTTGAGTGCTATTTAAAAAACAGGAATCTCTTTTTGTCCATAGGTAACTATGTATCTGAGCAAACAAAAATAACCTCTGGAGTCCGCCAAAGCTCCATCTTGGGGACTCTGCTGTTCCAAATGCCCTCACTCGCTCGAATGATGAAAAACAACTAAATATATTACCATAACTTTGCGGATGACACCCAAATTTACATTACCATCTGACCAGGCGACTATTGTCCGATCCAATCACAGGTTGGATGTGCCAGAACTTCCTTAGTTAAATGAAGACAAAACTGAAATAATTAATGAAGCCCAGGAAGAAAGATTAAAAAAATCTGCACTCAGTTTCAAACAGTGATGTTAAAAGCCAACAACAGAGCCAGAAATCTGGGAGTCATCATGGACCCAAACATGACTTTCAGCAGTCACATTAAGAAAGTTGTGAAGTCAGCATCACTTAAAGAACATATTGAGAATTAAGGGACTGGTGGATTTAGAAAAAAACTTCTCCATACATTTATCTTTAGTAGACAAGACTACTTTGATTCTGTCCTTACAGGTCTCCCTAAAAAGTCCATCAGACAGCTGCAGTTAGTTCACAACATTGCTACCAAGGAAGTGGATTATTTACAGTCGTGCTCAAAATGATTCATTGATGGCCACTGCTTAAGGACTTTTTGTTTTTGTTTTTTTCCCCAAAAAATTTATTTGATATTACGTTTTTTAGTCTCTAGTTATTTGAGTGACTATTGTAAATTTTGCCATTTCTTTAATGGGAGAGTATGAATAATTTTGAGGATGACTGTAAATCCAGTCCACAGATCTTTACATTGGCTTACAGTTTAGTAATTAGTCATGCCTCCATCTCTCATCATTTCCATAATCTCTTCATCATCTTATTTATTAATTCAGTCATTGAATACATAAAGAATGCAGACACCAGTTTGAGTTGCTGTAAAAGTAGTAACTGTACAGCAAATTACCGGCACAACTGCCTGTGAGAGACAAATTCATAATGCATCATGTATTTTTTATTTTTTTTAATCAAAACTTAATTTTAGATGTATTATGTCAATTCCATTGTCAAAACAATAAAGTGAATATTAAGTTTTCCATTTTTTATTCTATACACTATCCCTAACTCTACAAATAACTTGCTATTTATTTTTTTAAACTGTGAGACACTTTTACAGACAGAGTCTGTGACTCAGGCTGCATCAGTAAAAAAGCCTTGAGATTTTTCACATTTTGGTGCAATCCAAAGAAGGCGACAATAAAGTGAAACTGAATACAATGAATTAGTTTTTCTGGGGTGCATCCACAGTTTGAGGAGAGGTGAGTTTCTTATTAGTTTATTTTTTAATTTTCAGATGTTTTCTTTCTCAAATTCAAATGGCATGAAATATTTTCTATACTTTTCACTATGAGTAGGGCAACACCAACCGATTGATGTAATTGATTGATGATTGATTTCAGACTTTTACAAAAACTATGAAAATAAAAAATAGAAAATATGTAAAGAAAAAGAATATGTACTGTAAATAAGTGGGGAAAAACATGTAAAAAAAAAAAACTACCACAATTACAAAACTATTGCCTTCATCAATACTGGCATTCTTTTTTATGGTTTCATTCTTATATGCTTGATATGAAGTTTCCAGCATATTTTGTTGTCAATAATCATTCCAAGAAAATTCCATCGGTTTCAGAGTTCACTCCTTTCTCAACCAGGTCTCTGATATTACAATAATGTGTGAATCTGCCTAAATATCATTTTACGGCCTCTTATGATGTTGAGGTATATTATTGATAATTCACACTCAGTTTTTGTTGATATTGTTGAATAGTTACTCTTCATAGTAGCAGCATGTTTTACTGTGGTAATGAACTTCAGGTATGGATCAATGTCATGATCTGTCAGATGTGTGTAATAGCTTAGCTTATATAATAATCACTTAACGCAATAATCCAACTGATTGGATCATCTTTCACATATAATATCATGGACTATAATGTTTGATGAAAGTATTTTCTGAGTGATCAAAATAATCTAATCTAATACTGTAGTTGTATATACTGTATGACTTGATGAAAACATTGTTGGCCTTTATCTTTCTTTGCTTGAATTGCCTTATTTTCTTCATAAAAGATCTGTAGCATTCTCTTCATCATATTTTGAGAAATTACAAACCTGTTTATGCATTTTATTCTCATAGTGATAGCTATATATACAGAGTCTGATGAAGTAAATATTGATATGTTGAACTAAAAGTAAAAACAGCTGCAACAATAAAGGGCCGCAGATTTTCTTATGCATAGTCGGCAGCTCACCAGAGGATTTAATGCTGAATGGTTACACATACAAAAAAAACTATTGGTGTTTTCATGCATGTGCATTTGTTTTTCTTGTGTTTGTGTAAATGTGTTTGCACCCGGGTGATAAAAAACTAAGCCAACTGAATTGGGAGTGCTTTGTGTTGGCTGTAGTTTGTTGGTTTGGACAGCCTGCCATTCCTCTTTGTCATAGTGGGCATTCAGGTGTTCAGTTAGTGGAAGGATCACAGAAATGTACACAAACATGTTCACACACATTCAACCACACTCACAAACATAATACAATGGAAATAAGAAAAAAAGTCATACAAACACATGTATGGGCACATGTGGTCACAATATCACACTTCTGCTTCACGCTGCAGCAAACACGCAGGCACATAAACAATGACTTTGCACATAAAAAATGCAGGAACACACACAAACAGGACCTCTGTGCAGTGAAGTGTTCACTTCTCTAGCACATTTACATGATTCTCCTGCAGGCTTGATGTAAAAAGAGAAGACTTAAAAGTACAACACATGCTCTCTCTGTCTTTCTCTCACTCACTCACACAAACAAGCAGAGGGACATACAAAGATATAAGCAAGAAAGAAAGAAAGAAAGAAAGAAAGAAAGAAAGAAAGAAAGAAAGAAAGAAAGCCTTTTATTCCAATATTTCCATTCTCATCAGTTCAAAATCATATAAGGAATCAACTCAGAAATGGAGCAGCAGAGAATCCTCACAAACTGAAAACAACACATCCTGCACAGCACAAACATAAACAAAACTTCCCATCTCATTTGGGAGTTTTTAAACTCAGACTCTACTTTATGTTGAGCTCCTAAAGCCTTTTAAATATCCACAGAACATCCTTAGATCCCATGCCTTTGATATAATTCTTCTTGCTTTTCCAAATTTGGACTCTCCTGAAACAGAATTGTGTATAGACAGATTTTTTCCTTTGGAGAATAACCATAAATGAAAAAGACTCGGTATATTGCTCTCCAAATCTTTGGAAGATCAACTCCAAGAAAGAAAGAAAGAAAGGAAAAGAAAAAGGTTAATAAAGTTAAGAGGGATGTGAAAGTAAAAACTGGCACACACTGTTGTGTTTAGGGTATACTGTTAAGTGTGGTGGCCTTTAAGCCTGAAAGACTTTCCATAGGAAAACGCAGTCCTAAAAGAAATGATGAATACCACTAATAGATACATTTGCAGAAAAACATGACAAAAATGTTCTAATGAGCAAATATAACTTAGATGAAATTGAAGGTCCTTCATTTACTTTGCACACTCCTCCAACCACTATCCAAGCATTGGTAAAAATAAAAAAAAAGCAGACAAAATGCTTTTTTATAAAGTATAGCATCATTCATTCGTTCCTGTTCATTTGATGTTTGTGATGAACCGTCTTTCATGCAAAAGGAACTGCTTTACTATCACATCTATTTATAGATGCTCCAGAAAAGTTGTTCTCATTTGTCTCTGTCTAGATTCATCTCCAACCACTGATGCTTTCCGTTTGTTCCAGACCCATGAGACTAATTAGTGGATGATGGAAATGGAGAGGGAAAATGAGGGAAGCAAGACAAGAATGAGATACAGTGGAAAAGAGGGGAAAATAGCAGGTGAGGAAAATAGAAAATAATAGTTCTCTTGATGGTCATCAACCTGGTCAAAAGGGAAGTATCTCCACTATGGAGCAGGTGCAATCTAAAGCCATTTTCAAATCGCATGCTGCCACAGGATATTTGCCTTGATGGATAGTTGAAGGACAAGCAGGCTTGGTGGCTTCACGTTGGCAACTTTTGCCACCCATCTCACAACTGAGGTAACTACTTGCTGAAAAAAGTTAAAAAAAAAACTGCAAATAACACAGTGGGTGCCTATTAAATGCAAATTTTGGTGTCAATTTTATTTCAAAAACAGTGATAGAAAACATTGCACACATACAGTAGTTTAACATGTTTAGCTGTGAAAACTATGATGTCCACCTATTGTATTGCAGTTTGAATTATTCCATTTAAATGATAAATGGGCTTATACCTTTGTAGTCATATGTTGATCACTCAAAGCACTTTTATGCTACAAGTCACATTTACCCAATCACACACACCCTCACACAGCACTCTTATTGTTATTTTACTAAATGCTTTTTATCTATCACACACATTCATACCCCAATAGAGACATTGGGAGACAACGTGTGTTTCAGCATCTTGCCAAAGCACTTGCTCTTCGGCATATAGTCTGGGGAAGCCTGGAATAGATCCACCAACTTTCCAGTTGGTAGACAACGACTATTCCCCCTGAGCTACAGCTGATCATTTCTACTGCAACATCTGCTATCACATATCTATAAATCCTTAAAGAATTACATTGTTGTAAAGTGATGAGGAGGAAAATAAGATTGATGACTGGATGAAGCAACTTCAATGAATTGACAGGCTTGAATTCTTGGTTAAAAGTGCCCGAGAATCATTACAACTTGCTTGTGTGTATGTGAATTGGAAAGACTTCCACACATTCAAGGCATATTCATCATGACGTATTATAGCGCCTATTATTGAACATCCATAATGATATTGATCATGTATAATCTTTCTTCTTGTCTTTCATCGTTTTAGATTATATTTCCAGTGTAATTCATTGAAATTGTTTTGATAAATCTATCAAGTATTTCAAGAGCGCTATGAGAATGGAATCTGTATGTCTCAAAGTTATTTCAGCACCGCAGACAGCTCTATAGCTTTGCACAGCAGTGGGCAGCAGGCAGCTCACCATAGTCCTGAAAAAACATCTATCGCTTAAGGATTTGGCTCACTTGGATAGATCTGTCCGATATAAATGCTTTTACTGTTTTATTAATGCTTAGTACTGTAGTGTGCTCTTAAGATAGGTATGTTAGTTTTGTGTTATGTGTGGATCTTTTAGACCCAGATGTGCACAGTGGATTCTTGCTCTTTTGATTCTCCTTTATCCCCACACTTGCTCATCTAATACTATTCATGTCTTTTTTTTTTCATTTCCCCAAACCTCCTTCTTTCTGGCATGCAGACTCCTGCTGAGTCCATATCCGCCAATCAAGAAGTGAATAGCATTAAAAAACAACAACACCAACATCAGAACTGAGCACCGGCAAAAGCTTGCAGGTGAAGAAGCCCTCTCCTTTTTCTTTTTCTCACTTCTTTGAAAACCACAATAAAAGGTGATGAGAGACTGTTCTGTTTTCTGGCGTCTTGACTGGTTCTAACTCAAAGCACACAAGAGTGAGAAGAAGACTGTGTAATGAATGGTGATCCAGGTTGTCCTTCCTGAAATTCATATTTTACTTGTCGTTTTTGGACTACAATATAAAGTTAGTATTGTGTTACTTTTGTCAGAACTCAGAAGTGTGTGTTTTCTCTCATGTGGATATGGTGAGTCACTACTATGAGCAATCATTTAACTTCCCACATGGGACTGTATCATTTAAAAAAAAAAAAAGATTGGATGAAGTTTGATAATATGAACATAGAAATAAGAAGGCAGACCATGCATTTCATACTAAAAATAGTCCCTTCTCCTTCCACAAAGAGACATTGGAAAGGATCGGGAGAGATGATTTACTTTACTTGCACTTATTGCAGTGGAGCTGAAGAAGTGTCTGACTGAAGACACTGTTGTTTCATTAGTATATTCTTCAGACATACTGTCAACAGATATACTGATTACAAATCTATAATGTTGTATTTTAGGCTAGCAGCTTGTCATAGACTTCATGAAAAGTTTCTAAGTTTCCAAGTTTCTTGAAAAATCCTCAAAACGCAACCCTTTTTATCTTAGTTATACAGTCTATTCACAACTACAAAAACATGCCAACTCACATCTTCCTCATCACATACACTCCAATCTTCTATTGAAAGTTTATGCCTCGACATTTGATGTTCAACAGAAGTCTTCAGTGGGATTTATCATTCAGTAAAGTGAGCGAGTGATGTGTGGTGACAGTGTTTTTAAAAGGGATTTCGTGCCTGAGTACATACAGTGTCTGGAACACAATGACGAGCTGAGAGGAGGATGGAAATGAGAGTGAGAACAGAAGTTTAACCTGAGTAGTTTGTGTGTGTGTGTGTGGTTACAGTACGGAAGATAAATGCTGTGACTTTGAGAAAAGGACAAGAAAATAACTGCTTTACCCTCCCACAGTTTTATTTCTTAAAGGGGATATAGTAATGGTGGCGACCATGCTCTGTGTGTATGTGCATGTCGGTGTGTGTTTGAGATGGTTGCACTCAGGAGAAGCAGATACTGGGAGGAATTACACAAAGGCGAGAAAGACGATTTCCAAGGGCAGTCGCGCTGTGAGGGATGTGATGGACGCCTGCTGTAAGTGCATCACATGCTTGCATGCGTGTGTGTGTGTGTATGACAGAGAGAGAAAGAGAGAGAGAGAGAGAGAAAGAGAAAGAGAGGGAGAGGGACAGAGAGAGAGAGTAAATCTTTTTTAGTGACAGAATCAGCACAGAGGCTTTATGACCCTGCTTAGTGAGCTGGCCTCTTCTATCATCTCCACCCTGACCCCACCCTCAGTACACATTAATACACAGACACATAACACGTGTGCCTCGTTTATTTTTGTCTCTGCTGACTCTTTAGGCATCTGAATGTCGCTCTCTTTCTTTTTTTATTGCAAAACTTTTACTTTCAGAATGTTCTTTCTACAAAGAACAATGATATGACCTTTGTGTTGGTATTTTTGTCCTTTCCTTGATAACAATAGATGGGTTTCATATGTTTCCATCCAGTCACCGATCCATTGGCCATACCTGATCATTCTAATGCAGTAACGTTATTATCCTGACAAAAAGAAAAAAAAATCTTTGTATTCAGTGATCAAGATATGGGACACTTTACTATCTCAGAAAACTTTAAATGCTTGAAAACATTTTTTTTTTCTGTGCTAGAGAGCATTTGTTTGAATATGCGAGGTCACTGCCAAGTCAGAAAATCTTAAAATACACAACTCTGACCCCTATGTCTAACAATATGCTGTGTAGTTAGCTCTTTAGATTTGCAGGGTGGAAATAAGTTACAACTTCTATCTCACAATAGAAATATACAGCCTATCCATCTTTATCCCCTTCAAACCTTAAATCATACAGAAGCTAAGAAGCTGAAACACTTTTGTTCCTGCTTTTTACATTGTTATTAACAGCAAATTCTTCTCAGCCTTTTTTTTTTTGTTTTATTCAGTGAGAAATTAGATAAGAGTTTCTTGTCCTATCTTTGATACTTACACTAAATCTGACCCCTTATGGACATCCTTTATTTTCTTTATCCCAGCCAGAAGTTAGGATGTTTCTAATTTCCAATTTGTTATTAAATGAGCCATCCTCTGTCATTGGAAACAGAAACTTTGCAAAATATATGCAGTAGTTTTTAACATTACCCTTTGAAATCTTAAAACACAGATAATTTTATGGACAGAGAGGCCCAGGTTTTATGGAGATGATATGTTACAAAAGAATTATGATGCAATTTCTGAATTCTTTACTTAAGCCTTATAAGAGGTCTTAGCAACCTGGGCCAGTTCAGCATGAAACGAGTGATCGGAACCAGTTGTCCATGATCAACCTACAAACAAGGGAGTGCAACTCAGGATAGAACTGCCAGTAATCTTTGAAAATCATATCACAGAAATGTAATTTAAGGCCTCAGAAAATTGCGGTGTGGGTAAGAGTGACTTTGTCTGGTCTGATCTGTTCGGAAGGAGAGATCGTAAATAATGAAAGTTTTGCGTCCAGAAATCCTGTTGTGTGTGAGGTGCTCTTAGAGGAGCCGAGCATGCACAGTTTGCAATGTCACGTGTACTGGGGCAAAAGCCAATGAAGACACAAGGTGACTCCGCTGACTAACGGAGGAGAAAGCAAAAACTGGACAAATGATAAATGGCAGGAACCAGTAGCTTATCAGTACACAGGGGTTTGTAATGTTAGAGCCAATCAGAAACAGAGTAGGGCGGGCATTTGTAACAATTCCTCCGCTAGCAAAACAAAACCAGTGCTAAAGCTCTTTAAAAACACGTCAACTGGGAAGAAAAGATGTTGCTGTCAAAGTTTACCAAGAAAAGATTTTCTGGACTAAGATGGTTACAGCAGGAAGTTTTGGACTTTTCTTTTTTTTTTAACTTTATATGTCACTTGAAGTTAAGAAGTTCAATTTTTTAAAATAGTGGTCAGGTGCTCATGTTTATATTGATCGATTTTCCTTTCGTATATATTTTTTCCGTAATGTGGTGAATTTAATCTAAAGTTTATTTGTAATATTTTTGTTATTATTATTATTGTCATAGTTATGTATGTTGTTGATACACAAAAGAAAATACAGTGAAAAAGTTTGATCAAAGACCTCTGGCCTTCAATGGGGAGTAGATATTGATCTTTGATAAAAAAAAAAGTTAGAGAACTTCTGCACTATAAGATCAGAAGATATAGACCTTTTGTGATCTGTCTTTTGTTATCATCAAGTGTGTGCTCTCTAAATCTGTAAAGGTTTGAAGAGTCCTGTAATGTGTGCCAGCCTTTAACTTGTACAAAAAAAAACCAATAAGAAAAATTTAGATTGATATTGCACTTTATTTCAAAGGCACTCAAAGTGCTTACATTGGATCCAGTATCCATCCACTCCTCATTCACACTTGGTGATGATAAGATATATGCGGAGCAACAGCTGCCCTTGGGGCAGACTGACAGAAACATGGCGGCCAATCCACGCCTACGGCCTCTCCGACCACCACAATCATTTACATTCATACACCAGCGATGCAGACACTGAAGGCAAGAAGGGTGAAGTGTCTTGTCCAAGGACACAACAACAGATTGACTGGGGGAGCAGGATTCGAACCACCAACCTTGCAGTCATTAAACAACCCCCCCTCCCCCCATTGCTGCCCCCCTCAGAATAAGGCTTGTTTAAATCTAGACTTCATAGATTTAGACTTAGGCCCACTCTCAATTCTCCTCTTTAGCCCTTCCCCTCCGTTTTGCGCGTTCATGAGAGACCAAGGGGTGTCTCGATTCTCTTTTGGGGTGAGGGGAAGG
>JAOXYM010000004.1:23868628-23880363 GCA_028567055.1 Leptatherina wallacei | reverse complement strand
AGCTCCGGGTTAGCTTTGTTAGCTCGTAGCTCAGAGTTTGAAGGGTGTCAATCATCCCTCCCCACGCTCACAGCCCCACTTTCAGCGCCTCCTCTTCGCCAATTTTTGGGTTTTCTGGGAGTTTTCTGAGACTCTTTACGTTGCCAAGATGGCAACGGTGGGAACCTCCCGATGAGCTTCTTTTCAGCTCTTCAGAAACTTACAGGTGAATGTAGGGAGGGATGATTGACACCCATCAAACTCTGAGCCGCCTGAAGCTACGAGCTAACAAAGCTAACCCGGAGCTAACGGGAGCTAACCAGCTAACAGAGGTAGGCGGGCTAACGCTAAGGCGCGCTGTTAGCCGGCTAAAAACCGCAGTTGTGCTACTCTGTGTCTCGTTTTGCCGGATATCTGCCGCCTGTCAATCAAAAGGCCACGCCCCTAATTATGAAGAGTTTTAAGATTAATAACATCTAAACTGATGAGTTAGAATTTTTTTCACCACCCCCCCACAGTTGTCATGAAGGTAAACTTGAACTATTAAACCCAAAAACGTTTTTTTGAACCAGGCTTGTAAACATGTTTATTTCTGCTGTGAAGTTGGCCTTTTTAACATGGGAGTCTATGGGGATCTGCTCTGTTTTGCAAGCCAGCACCTAGTGGGTGGGGTGGGAACTGTAATTTTTGGCACTTCTGCATAGGCTTCTCATTTCTAAGCCCAAGGTTGCCGCTTGTGTATAACCAACATTTATCAAATAATTTGGGGATTTTTTATCACAGCTGTCAAAATGAAACCATTAACACAGAGAAAAATATGAATTTAGTAATTTAATTTTATGAATTTTTTAATACATTAATGCATAAATCCATATTAATCCTTATTATTTATAAAGTCTGACAATTTTCAAGCCTTATATTTAGAGGATCCTGCAGGATGACTCATTTGATGTACAATTAATCATTATTGTCACAGGAAGGGGGTCCGAAACACCAATGTATGTTATCATGGGGGTTGTGGCTCAAACATTTTTGGAACCACTGTTTTATATAATGTAGCTATACAGGCTTGTATGGAAATGTATTTCTGCTAAATAAAAGAATCTTACAACATCATTAAGTGTGGAAAGTTTATTGTTCCAACAATAAACATATTATGTTAACATATTATTCATGTTGATATAATATTCTCTTCTCATTGCAAAATAATCCTTCACATTAACCCTTTTTCATTTCCTCATTCGAAGATGATCACATTAATACATTATTATGTTTTATGTTTAACCAAATAATTGGTTAAGAAATGGCATGCACAAAAAGACCAAAAAATGTTTACATTTTATTTAAAAGATTTTTTTCAGTGAAATACATCAATATTTCTGTTAAAATCTCTCAAATCTTGAATCTTGTTGTAGAGAACTGTATTTGAACACTAAAATACCATATAAATTAAATCTATTACAGGCCTTACTTAAAAGCATACACTATCTCCCAGTTGATGTGGTTTACCTTTTTAATAATCTCACTCTATATGGAATAAATTGCATGTATGTTGTTTGTTAAATGTATCTATATTGATTAATATAGACGTTTGGTCATTTATCTGAAATCAAAGTGAAATTGTCCTATCATTCCTGAATCCATCGTTCATTTTTCAAACACAATTCTTTTTTTTATGTGGTATTCAGAAAACATTACAGTAACTTCCTGTTTGAAATTAATACAATGATACACACAGTGCTATTATGAAAGAGACTGGTATTGAAAATAAGCCCCTACTCGCATGAAAAACATTTTGAAATCATTGGAACTGACTCATTTGCTGCCATTGTCTGACTGGAAAATATCTTAAACCTGTACAGCTGAAAATTTCAATGTAGCACAAGTCAGTAACTCTAAGTCTGGTATTTTTATGTTTTTTTTTCAGTCTGACGCAGAGATCAAACCTTAAACAAGCAACTTCAAGATGATTCACAGAGTACTTATACAGTTGTGAACACAAAGGTACTTCAAGGACTGTAAAGTATTTTAACAATAATTATAACTATGGAGACTGTGAGTGGTTTTGCACAGTGGCAAATAAATTAAATGGCAGAAGTACAAAGGCTCTACAGATTTAAGGGTCAGAAAGGCCAACAATTAATTGAAAGGGTTTGGGGAATGAGGCATTAGTGCTAATAACAACAGGTGTAATTGATAGTGATGTGTTCATTTCTTCCGTTGAGATTATGTGAATGTCAAATAGAATAATAAGTACTATATTTCAACCTAGAAAGTGCAGCGATAAATACACAAGTACAACACTGACAAGTTTGAATTGTAAATTTTTTGTATTTCTATTCATTAAAATGCAAAAAAAAAAGACGCAAAATCATAACTACCATTGAGTAGTACACACTAACCTTCCGTTTGTGCGTTCTTGTGGAGGCTCCACCATATTAGGGGCTGTCCCAAACCACGAAGTGTGGAGGGCTAATGGACAGTTCAGCCCTCAAATAGCGAGTCTACATCGATGCACACTTTGCAGCTGGTGCAACGGCTAAACAGAGGAAACAATCCTCTTCAGATGTGAGTTCTGCATGTGTCCTGCATGTTTGTCACGCTGACAGAAAATCACCGGGTGTAGGAAGAAAAAACGAAATAAGCAAATCTCTCTCTTTGCTGACATTTAATTTGATGTAAACACAATTAGCAGCATTCATTCATTGATTGGATTGGAAATGTCAAATGGGAATGGAGTTGAAAGACTCATGGACGGGCTTAAAACTATTTGAAGTAGCTCCTGTCATTGTAATGATGGTTGGCGAATTTATGATGTTTCAGGGACAGTGGGGAAACGATGCAACACAAGCGTCTTTGTGTTGCCATGGTGACAGGTGCTTTCCTTTTCCGGTGGAGGGAAGAAGGCGCCTTGTTCCTGCCCATTTTTTTGTGCCTTCCAATTAGAGTACCCTCCGCAACCTGCGAGTGTGACTTGATTTGGAGTGGCACTCAGTAGTGAAGGGGTCGTGTGTAGGGGGCAGTTTGGGATTGAGCCTAGATGTTTAAAAACCTTTCAGCTAATCTTAAAAAACTATGGAAACATACTCAAAATGGCTGACAGAAAAGGAAATTATGCATGAAGGCAATGACATCTTGCCATATTGCCACATGTTCACTCCCTTATGTTCAGCGATTTGATGAAAGCATATTTTTTGCCAAAATGAAAAAAAAAATCTCTGGTGGACAGTCACTGTATCAGAAACTTTTTAGATGATAGCATCATGGTCTCTAGATCTTATGTTCTTTGTTTCAGCTTCAGTAAAATGACCAAATGTTTTACTCTGACAAAACTTAGAGTATACACAGGGAAAGAGAACACACATGGGAAATATTGTCTTTGTGGGCTAATCCTTTACTTCTTCTATTCTTTACAGCATATTGACACTCTCACTGAACATCCTCCCCCAGAGGAAAAACATATTATGTAGTTTAACCGAGCTACTGTATGTCTGATTAATCTAGGGTACAGTGCTTTTTAATATACCGATCTCTTGCTTATCTCTGGCAATGTGATGCCAAACACCTACTTAAATGATAGGATGATCTGTCCCTGGGGCTAGAAAGGAGGAAGTAATTTACATGATTAATTACCGAAACCTAATAGGCAGCGGCTTGTTTGGGGCACCCAGGGTTCCTCACATAGCATGATGATACAGACTTCACACTCAAGTGAGTAATAATCTATAATTGATGATGCTGTTGAATTTTCTGTTCCATGAAATATGGGGAAAGTTGATTTCTCAACATTTTAACTAAACTGTCCCCAGATTGCTCGACAAAATGCTTCCAAAGTTGAATGTGTTCCATGAAGTTTCTAAAGCTTTACCTTAAAGAAGTATGTAACAGATTAGGAAGGTGTGATTTGGGCTAAATATATAACAGTATAACAACAATAGATTTTACTATAAATCCATCTCTTAACCCCAATAAAGTTTGCCCTGTGAAAAAAGTCTGAAATATATACTTCTTTACATTTATATTTCACTTTGGGCTATAATCATGTTTTTCCAAATGGCTGAGATGACCGTTAATGATATTGTAGCATTTTGGGGGTCATAGGGCCACTATATTGAATGATTGTGACTGCTACAGAACAATATTGCTGCAAACTGCTCAGTGCATAGAAGATAAGGCTTAAATTGAGGACTGTGACTGTGTTTCCAAGCATCTATGAACTAAGAAAATCATACAGCTCAAATTGCATGTTTTAAAATAGTAGTAGTAAAATCTGGACTTTTCCAGTGACACTTGAACTGAAATTATGTGACTGCATCAGGGAAAATTACCACATTTTGTGCTATTTCCTACACTCTTTTTATTCCACATTTCTCATTTAAAAATTTGCCAAAAGGAAATAATTTGCACTACCAGGATGTTGTTAAAAACAAAATCTCCCACACTTGACAGTTCCATGAGCCATGATTGACTAAATTGCAACTAAGGCCCAATCCTAATTTTCTCCCTCCGACCATAAAACTTTTCTGTCCTCCTTTTTCAAAGGGCAAGAACCTTTACTTTTTTAAATTAAGTCATGGCGGTCATAGAGCCCTCTTGCAAAAGTGTTGGGTGTTGCAATTTGAAGAACTAGATAACTAGTACAACTTAATTCCCAGAATAAAAAGAGAAAGGTGGAGCTGCACTTTACAGTCTGGGCAGAAAGGGGAAAAATAAGAATGAAGCAAGAAAAAACCAGAATGAGTTTTTCTCACTCGCTTTAAGAAGTACTAGAAAAAATATGTTGAGATTCATTTCCTTTAAAAGAGCTTTTTAGCAGCCACTACAAGGCATGAACAGGTGCACACGATTGTGTACGAAGAATGTCCGTGTGCCTATGACTGTGTGAGGTGTGTTTCATCATTGTCTGCTTCCACACACACAAGTGCATGTTTGTAATGGGCTTCACTACGATGCCAGTGTTGTGATTAGGCAGCAATCAGAGCCAGACAAGCTTCAGATAGCACACATCATCACACATGTTCCCTGCAGGGTGTACTGTCATACATCCTCATTGAGATGAAATAGCAAGTTCTCCCATTTATCAACACTCGTGGGAACATACAGGGAATAAGCAGTCCAGTCTTGTCCACTCTAGTCCATCCAGTGAGTACTAAGAGTATGATAGGAAATAGAAGCAAAAAACTTTCAAATATTTTCCACTGCGGTCTATTGATGAATTAAAAAGGCAAACCACAAAGATCCACATTTACCTTGAAGCTTTGTTGCAGAAGGAACAATGAGCTTCAGCTTACTCTGTAAAGTTAGATGAAAAAGAAATAAACATGAAAAAGAAAAATATATGAATATATTGTGGACTTATTTCAATAAGTGACTAAAGCAAAGGAACCTCACATGACTAATATGTCTTTGGTTAAATTTGACTATGATATGACTCCCCTTGTTGGAAAAGAGTCAGGCACTCTGACAATAGCTCAACTGCATCTATATATCAAACTGATATGGTTAGGGATCTGCCAGTCTTCATTATATTCATACCACATCACTCATAACACAACTTTACAAAAGTTGAATGAAGTAGGATATTTCCCTGACTATACTATGAAGAAAATAAATTCTATAACTTGGTGGAAAAGTACAGTTTAACACAAATTTAGTTGTAAACAGCATCTGTTCCAGGATGTGTGGAGCTATAAGCTGCTCAACTTAAAACGCTGGTCAATACTGAAAGGTCACTCAGCAACCTTAGTCACTGAGGTTACTGTTCATAACATGAGACACATACAAATAAATAAATAAATAAGTAAATACAAACAGACATCTTTATAGCTTGACTGACAGGTATTAACTTCTTAATCATTGAACCACAGACCCAAAGTGATTTTGTCCACCACCTTTGGAGCTTTATGCCGACTTTCTCTATGAATCACAGCCAACAGATCCTGTCAACTCTCATTGTCTCACTGGTAAAAAAGGCAGGGAGAATAAGAAATAAGAAGAGAATAAACACAGGTCTCAAGTTGCTGTGTGGGAGTGTGCGAGAGAGGATTGGGACAATATACCATATAAAATGCCAGTAAAATAAACTTCTCACTGTCCCAATACAAAGAGATTTATAGGCAGTCTTTCTTTTTTAGTTCAGTCTAACATATTACACAAGCAGGAGAACCAAACGCAGATGTGCAAAAATGGGGAATAAAAGAGGGAACAATATAAAAAAGATATGATTTGTTGATTAAATACTGAAACAGCAAGGATTCAAGCTAAATTAAGATAAAAATGCATGCAATCTTATATGACAATCAGAAATGAAGACCCTGAAGGCAGTGTGCGCATGAATCCAGCAGAGCATCAGCAGCCAGGCATATTCATGCATATGAGTATGTATTTATGAAACAGGGAGAGCTATAGTGAATCAATGGGTGCATACAAAATTGTATGTATGGGTGTCTTATAAGAGCATGGTGAGTGTTTGGTACAGATTCCTCAAGCTCTGCCAAGTGTTAAACCTTGTATTTCTGCCAGTGCCTGCTGTCAGCTCCACCTGTGCCATGAGACAACACACAGGCACACACTCCTTTGCAGCTGTCTCACCTCAGTTACAATGCAGAGGGAAAGGTAATGCGTAAAGTGGTGAGATTTATTTATGGCAGAGTTTTGCAAGTAATATATGTTAATGGTCAGGAATAGAGGCCTTAAAACAAAGTGTAGTTCCATGAATATTCTTATAGACCCTGTTAGGAGTTTTGGTTAAGCCTCAACACGATATCCAGCTCCTTTCTTTGGCTTCATCTGCCTTAGTCTATTCTTCTTTCCCTGTAAAGAGCCCATATACACAGATAAGTCTGGATGACGGTGAACCTGCAGCAAAAGAATATACTGGTATGAACATTTCTCAGCACTATCTCTCCTTATACTGACTGTCTGTCTCATTTCCTGCCTCTCCATTTATCTTACACCCACAATAACACTTTACTATTCTCCCCTAAATATCCTACCTCACTATATCATATGTAAGAGTGAGCTGCCACTGCATATAAACATCCGGCAAAACAATTACTCCAGCCTGGCAATGAATCTTATATGAGGGGGGTGAAATGTTCATGTTTTTCTTCTGTCTTTTTGAAAGAAAGAAAAAAGGAAATGAAAAAAAAAATCTGAAAATATTACTGTTCGATCCCTATTTTTGTGTAAATGATCCTTATAATAGCCCACACTAGATGTTTTGTGTATGTTTTTTGTGTGTGACTGAAATAAAACCCTGGCTCACCTACTCGCGTTTCTGTCAGCCCTGTAAATCTGGATGAACCATTTGTATATAGAAGTTTTGGTGGGTGCATTACTTCCTGATTGGCATGACGCTTGATACTTAATTTGACATGCAATCAATAACTATCTCTTTAACAAATGCTATTACAAGCTTACTTTTTTTCCCACATTCATTAGTGTTTCCTCCATACAGTCATTAATGGTCAAATATAATAATTATGTGTCCAGGTTCACCCCGCCTCTCAATTTATAGCAGCTGATTTGGGTTCCAGCCGGCAATCCTGCGGTGGATTTAGTGGATATAGAACACAATTAAGAATTTTCATGTTTGAAGGAAGATTTGTTTAAGATTCAAATACATATACCAATAATGTCCACATGTATCAATTTGTATTCCACAGCACAGAAGTCTGAGATGCAGTGTAAACCAGCAATTGTGATATAATATTATTTAAATACTTCAACACATCCCAGACTCCAGTTCAATAAATAGAGCTATGATCAATCTTCAGGCTTAAAGTGCTGTTATGGATTATCAAAATCTAAATTCAACCAGTGTCCACCTTTCATCAAAAGGTATTCGAATGCTTTGCCAAATTGTGATGGCCCTAAAAAGGTCACTCATAAAGTCTAAGTCAGTGCCAAAATATGTTCAGTAAAATGTGTCATGTCATATTTGTGTGACAGTTTAGTGGTTAAACTAATAAATGACTTGGCTCACAAGCATTAAGATGCAGCAGAGTAATCCAGCACCATCGACAGTGAGAGAAATGATTTTTTTTAAGGTCCAGAAGGTAACACTGCATTTACAGAAGTGGAACATATCTATCTTATTTATCTGGAATCCAGCGGAAATAAGAATCTATGTGTTTTCTTATTAAAAAAGAAGTCTATGACAAAAAAAACCAAAACATATTCATCTTTTTTTTTTTTTTTTTACATATTCATCTGATGTTAAATGTTGATGGATGGGTGAAATTCCTCAGAATCGTGACCATACATTACCTGAAAAAAATGTACAGATATCTGTTTATAAAGGTTTTTTTTTTTACATAACTACCATATGGCAGAGAAAGATGGAGAGAGAAGAAATGTTTCTGTTTGTGTAACTGATTGAATTTTTTTGCATGTGTACAAGTCAGAATAAATCTGGAACACAGTTGGTGTAAATAATGTACCCATTCCCTGGAGATGTTGAGGTAAGATGGCAGATGATGACCTGTTTTGGAGTTCACTTAGACTTTAACATGCCAACAGAGAGGAAATCCGTTGGGAATTTCAACGAATAAAAAACCATCTGTATTTCATGTTTGGCCTTGATGGTTAGATAAACAAATAAAAAAAAAGTCTGTGTACAAATGACCATTTCTGCACTCTCAGCACATAGGGATTTACAACATGAATTAATCCAGCCTTCCTGCAACTGTACTGCTAAAACATGAGTAGAAGACGGGAAGTAAATGGACAGGAAAAATATATGTGAATGTCAATGAGGAGAGTAATACATTTGGGGTAAATTAACATGAATTTTTGGTCAAAATATTAGGAATGATGAGCCAGATACCTTTGAATACAATTCCTGATCAGTTTATTACTTTGAATACTTATCATATTTCATACAGTTAGATTGAGTGGCTGATAGATTTGATTGATTCTATAGAGATACATCAGTAGAAGGAACTGTGTTAGTTCCATTTTATTTTCCATTTCCATCTTAAACATACAAATAACTTCCTTTTACTGTAAAAATACATTAGATTACAAACCATTTACATTTATTAAATATAACAGGCATAAATAATGCAATTGGGTTTAGACTTGTGCTGCCCATGCCTGTGATGAAGCAACCTAATCAACTTGGTAAAAAGAGAAACTGTTTTTGTCTTTATAAAAGAAATGAAAGATGGAGGATCAGAGCTCACAGCATGAGTCTGTTGAGTTAAAAAAAATATATCAAATATATTCTCACAGCATGATGCAACTACATCTCAGATACATATTGGAAATAATGAGCTTAAGATATTTTCCTTCATATCATTGCGCAGTGTGGTGAGCAACCCACAAGTCTAAGTTTAGTCAGGTCTACATGTCTATACAGTGGTTAAGTGCTTGCACTTGAAAATAATGCTTGATTTGAATTAGTTGATAGACTGAAAACAACAATATAGTTCATTTGACTTATTCTTCTATGTGCATTTTGATCCTGACTACGGACATCATGCTGACCTACAGAGTGCACGTATGAGGTAAAGAAAAGGAATAAAGTTTTGTGGAGTCAAGCCATTAACCTGCATTTTCCTTTCAAAACACACACAAAAAAAACCACTGTGGCTGAAAGCTTTTAAATAAACAGGAAGAAGAACTAAGAACTAACTATACAAATTTGTCCAAAATGCCCACTTTAAGACAGCTTTTAAATGAGTCCATTTAAATCCATTTAGTTGTTTTAATGTGGGTGCACTATAATAATCAGGTATTTCTTACTGAGCTTTTATTTAACTGTCCCCTGTTAGTTCCAAAACCAAAGAAGACAAAATGCTAATTTCTGTAAATTCAGTAATATGTTTTAATGAAGCTAATACATCAAGATAATTGAAAATTATAATCATACAATTAGATTAATGTGTCATTATAACTTAATGAATACGGTGAAGTTACTGACAGTTATGGCATATTGGTTATGGAAAGTGAGACACAATATGAAACAAAACCAAACCCCTGTTATTGTTAGCTGCTGTACTAGCTGCTGAAATAAGTTTATGTTCACTCTCACACTTTCTAACATGGTATAAAAACATTTTATTGTATGTATCACACTTTTCAGCCAATTAATATGTTCAGTTTTAACATGTCGAAAGGTGACACACATAAAGCAGACTTCCTGGACCTTTTTTTCCCTTTTCAACACTCTTAACTGTTTAATTACTTTACTAAAATTGCTCTGTCATCAGAGTAACTCACTGGTGCTTCTGCTTTGAGAGAGAAATTAGGCGAAGAGGGAGCAAAAGAGGATTAATGGCAACTCCATATTGCTAAGTTGCTCTTTATCCCTTTCTGCTGTTGCTTTCAGGGGAGCACAAAACACACAAACACATAATGCCTGCATGCACGAGCAGACATCCACTTATACACACACCTGTCAAAAGATACCATTGAGGATGGTAAGTGAGTTGGCTACAGCCAAAATGGCTGCCTTTTGTATACAAATCTCATTATCCTCTTTAATTCACGGTGGGTGTGATGAGTAATTACTCCACCAGTGTACAAGTCATATGGCTGGTGTAAAATTCACCCTCTAGCAGGATGGATAATAGCTCTTGGTAAATACGCACCTCTTGTTCATGACGAGGCCATCATTCACAATGGAAAGTAATATGGGCGCAATGGATCCAACTCATGAATGGAAAAGCACATGCTGAGAATAGTCATTGAATGTGAGCACCACCATCTTGTGTTTCCATCTTGCATTTAGGGAAAGTTTAGAAAAAGCAGTTCTTGCTGAGTCCAAGAAAATAATACCATACATGTTTATAATTCAGTTGGACCAGAAAGATTGAATCCTTTTTTAATTGTTAGCTGCCTTCAGACAGACACCGTTCTGATTCTGGTTCCATTCTGGGGTCTCAAATCTTTTTCTTTTCGGGAGGGGGGCTCTCAAAACTTGATACTTTCCGGTAAACCAGCCTGGGTTCACGCCAGTTGAACCAAAAGTGGGAGGACTTAATCCGTGGAAATAATTGCAGAGGGAAAATGGTGGATCACATTGATTATCTATGAAATCTCAACGTGAATATAACCAACCTACAATGCTCATTAATACAAAACCAAGGGGTGGGAGACAATACTCAGTCAGCTTCTTCTTTGGTTGTTGCTGTTGTAGCTGAATTCTGCACCTCTGATATCTGTTTTGCTGGTTAATGGCACATCGTACTGTGTAAAAGCTGGACATGTAAAACAACGTCCAGCTCCACTTTTGCCCAAGTCTTTTTTTTACTGTTACAGTATTCCTTCTTCACTTCCTTATGCGTATTGTTATTTGGTCTTTTATTTAGTTGAATCCACCCTTTACCCATTGTAGACATCATGGTTCGTGAAGAAGAACAGCTATTTTTTGGTTCCGGTTAAAAACTGAGTGTTCAGATTCTGAACCACATTAAGTTTTGGGAACTGGCACCGTCATGGTGCACTACTGGTGTAACACTGATAGTGGTAATACTTGTAATCGTGGGTTTGCAAAGTAAACTCATAACGCTGTTCTCTGTTTTGTAAAGGCATAGACCAACTAACGGCAACACAGTGAATGTGTGAGTAATGGATAAAGATATGTGTCAGTGTGGATAAAAGAATGACTTCCTCAACAAGTGAGGATAGGTGTGTCATAAGTTGGGTTTCGTGAGTCCTATCTAAAAGACGGGGACTATTTTGTGTCTATAGGTAACTATAAATCTGAGCTGACTAAAATCACCTGTGGAGTTCCTCAAGGCTCCATC
>JAOXYM010000004.1:23766240-23781129 GCA_028567055.1 Leptatherina wallacei | reverse complement strand
TTAATATACCGCCCCAACACCGATACACATGTTTTAACTTGAAAAAGTGCAATTTCCGGGTGATGACTCCTTTAAGTCTTACCATATCCTCAAACTGAACTCTGCTCAACGATTTACGGGCTGATCATATCACTCAGGTATTCTTCTTCACAAATGTTCCAGATTCTGAGTTGAGATTGCAAGAATGACATGAGAACAATCTCATCCAAAATTTTTGGCTCACTGTATGCAGAGCTCAGGCAGTTGATCTTGGCTGATTTTGGGGAATTGGGGATTGTTTTATTATGTGAACAGAGATTTTCTAAGTAAATTCCTGCCCTTTTGTTTGGGGGTGCAGCCATGACTGCGAGGACACAACAGTTTAGCCCTGTTGCCACTCTGCTCCAGCATCATTCTTTAATCATTCTCCATTATCTGACTCCAATACAAACACTGAAATTGGCTTCTTTTTTTCTTTTTTTACACACAAGGGCCCATTAATTGAAAAAAAAGAAAAGTCAATGACACGGTCTGCTGTTAGATACCCAAGAATAACATATTAGCAGTTTGGATGTGTAGTTTAATTCTGTGTTTACTGTCAGTCACAGCAATCTGAGCCTATCATTAGCGAAATGAGCTTTTTGATATTGATACAGAAAACTCTTAAACAGGTTTACATTTTGCCCATATCTTTGTTGTTGATTATGGCATTCTCAATCAATATCGGCTCATTGTAAAAGATTGTTGTTACTGGACACAGCAAGATGTAAAAATAGTGCCACTGGTTCCTCTAATAGTGTCTTTTTTGCTCAATCAGCCATTGTGTGCATTCAAAACGTCCAGTGTGTTGACATCCAGTTGCTGGTGTGTGATGTGATACTGTAAAGCCAAACACAGCTTTACAACTTTGTGTTCCAGCCTGGAGCATCATGTGAGAGTACGGTTTCTCAGCTTTGGGACCCTGCAGGGCAAGGAATGGTCCAATGTCAGTGTGCCATTAAAACAATTCAGAAGTTTTAAGGTTGGAAAGTTATGTAGTATTGCTTTCAGACACTCAGTCCTGGTTATTTAAGATTTAGGAAAGAACTTTGTCATCTTTAATCCTTGAGAGGGCCTAGTGTCAAAGCAGGAAAGACACAGGTACACCTGATAACATAAAGATGACTGTAAAATATTGTGCATGCCATTTCTTTGTCTCATGGACTCAAGGCATTCTTTGCAGAATTTTTTTCCAGATCAGCAGAATTTTGCGTTTTATTGGCTAACATGCTTCAATGTTGTGAGAATGGGCACATGGTATGAGTGATAAATGACAGTATAAACGTGTCCTGTTATTTCATTTTGACCTTATATTATCTTTGAATGTTGATGAGTCTATGAAGCTCAGAAAATCCCATACTTATTACACTCCAATAACCTCTGCAGTTAAACCAGTGCAACGGAAGGTCTTTAAGGTTTGCTATAAAAATATCTGTATCAAAGTAGTTTTCCCACTTATGTCATCATGTTTAGTATCTATAGAAGAAACAAAATTGCTTTTAATTTACCGTCATTTTTAATCAGCCATTGCATTCTAAGTATTACTTTCTTATTTTTATCCTTCGTTATTAGATTGCATCTTTATTTATGTCATTGGAATAAGCCCATGTTGATAAATTCTCTCATGGGGCCAGAATTGAAATATAGACATAGCTGTACTGTCATTACATCACAGCTGGCACACTCTACTAGCAACCATTCATCATTTGACATTGAGAAAGCAAGGGAAGGGGAAGAGGTTGGAGAAAGCTGAGTTTATAGCTGTGTTTTATTAATTGTTGAGGCTGGTGGATAAAAGGATTGAAGTGGTTGAAAAAAAAAGAAACAACCGAGAAGTGGATGTGTGATGAGGTAGATTTATTTCAATGTAAATATGAAGCTTGGGCCAGTCGCAAGGACTTCTGGTAAAGTGGAAAATAAAATAGAAGTTAAAACCGAATGGAGAAATGTGGACTAGAGGAGGAGTGGTACATAGAATGAAAGGAAAATCTAGAGGAAGACAAGGAGAAGAGTATGGAGAGAGGTATGGATGTGACAGGAGGAGAGGAAAGGCTGACACGGAGAGAGGAAAAAAATCAATAAAGGAAAGAAGGGATGGGTACAGAGAGAAAATGTAAGAGGATGAGTGAGGAAACAGGTAGGGGGATGGGTTTAGGGTTGAGAAAATAAACAGCGATCGTAAAGTAAGCAGACAAGGCATCGGGTAGAAGGGAGGGAAGGTAAGAATGGGAGGGATGTAAAAATAAAGGGATCAGAAACAGTTTTTGAAGACACAGGTACCACCAAAGCATCAGTTTTAGATGTGCAAGGTTTATTTAACCTCTAATGAAACCATCGCAGGACACATTCACATTTAAAATACATCAAATGTATTATATTGTCTTGGCCACACTGATGTTTAACCATGATGTTTTCACCCATACCCAAGATACATTAATCCATAATATAGTGTGGAAGAAGAAAAGAGGGCAAAATAATGCAAAATAAAAGCAAGTGGAAAAATGACCTGAACACAAGCTGGTATCTATTATCCTAATCTTACTTGACTTTCTTAGATAGTCCATCTTACTTGCAGATAACAGGGCTTGAAGTGGTATTTTTATCTTGGTGATTATGTTTGGCAAAGATGGTGCATTACTTAATGCTGCAGAGAGATAACTGACATCACTGCAACTGTAAAGAAGTTCCTGTATCAGGAAGTTATGGTAAAAGGGTACCCAGTTTAATGAAAGTGCATTGAACTAGCATAAGCATGTGACATGTGATGTGAGAATGTGTTGACAAAAAACAAAGAGAAAAGAAGGTAAGGAAAAGGAAGAGGGAAAAGATGACAGGACATGAACAGAAGCTGTTACAGATGAGTGATAAGTTCAGGTTTTTTACTTAGAATAAAGGACATAATTACTTATGCAGATCAACTCTTCTTTTTTTCTCAATGGGTAAACAGTCTCTACACTAAAGCCCCAAAAAAGGACATAAAGAAAAGACATAATAAAAAAATTTTTTTTTTTAAAAAGATCTGATATTGATTTATTTCCAGCAGTGTGAAAACAGGTCTCATGTGTCCAGATACTAAATCCCAGTCTAGTAGAAAAGGGGATTATCATGATCATCATTTATAAGCAAAATGCCAGCAACCCTAAGCCTCCCTCTATCTAATAAATCCTTCCTGATCCACACAGGAGCATAATTAATACAGACGGCAGGGGGTAGGAGGTTAGTGTTGACCGAGCATGAGTTAATAAGGAGGTAGTGATGGAGGTTTGAAACCCTCCTCAGTCCAATTTGTGTCTTTACTATTCAGAGAGATTGAAATTTTACATGACACTGAGTAAACAGGAACATCCAGGGGAATTCATACGTGCACATTCTACCACCAAATAAATAAAATGCATGTGTGTGGACTGGAAAATTAGACCGGCGGGATTATTACTAAATCTTGGTTTTATGTGACAGAAGAGTTTCGTCAGACACAAGGACCAGGGGAACTGTAACTTGTTTCCTGCACAGCTGACTGGGATGAACCGCAGCATGAAAACGTCCATCTCGAAATATTAATTGCAGAGAAGTAAAGGAGAAAAAAAATATAATAGCACAGCTTGCAAATTATTCCTCTTGGCAACATTGATGGAAGAATAATTATATTTTGTGCATGGGAGTGCATGTGTTTGAGTTCTACTTGTGTATGCCCAAGTGTATAGAACTAAAAATAAGTAATGAGAGTTAACTGGTATTTAATGGCATTTAATAAACAATGATGGGGGCTTTAGTATTTTTCAGGCAGTTAATTACATTGGAATAAAACAGTTGTCAGCAGTTTATTGGATATTTAGGCATTTCAAAATGTATTATAATCCATTTGAAAATGTAACTTTTGTATTTTGTAATCATAAATGAACAAAAATGTATGACTTGGCTGAAAAAGGTAAAAAAAAATGTGTGCGTCTGATATATTTACGTATTCTAAGTCAATGGTTTTATCTCTCTTTTTGTAGCAAAGGCCAGTGCATAACTATTTGTTCCTGTGTATTCTATTGAGTTCATACATTTAATACTTCAGGAATATGTCTAATAAAGTCATTGCCAGGTTGGAAATGTTAAAGTATCTACCATTGTCTCAAAATGATCAGACACATCTAGTTTACGTCCTAATGAGGCTCAGGACCATCAGCTTCAATAACACAATATCAAAGGCTGTGCATATTATGACCTATAAAGTAGTTTTAGTTTTAAAGAATCTAACAGAACGGTTGAAAAGAAGCAGCCCTTACACAGTAGCAAATCAAGCTGTGAACCCCAAGCCTCATCTGGACAAGAAACACACTCCATAGAGTTGTTAACAAAAACCTCCGACATCAAACATTTAACCAGTGAGCTAATTTACAACCAGATTAACACACTGATTCAGTCAAAAGGTTCCCTCATCAGCTTTTAACCTGGGATGATAAAAATGTTCCTCATAGGCAGTACAGTTTGTGTACAGAATAGGTACACAGCACACTACATCAACTAATATTTTATCTAGGTATATTTCAGCTAGGACCTGCTGTATATCCAAGGTTGGAATATCATGTAGCTTTTATGTTTGGGTTGATGGGAGATGTATTACTGTACTTTTAGAAACTGCAGCAATATTTGTAATAGTTCAAACAGCAAGTAGAACCAGAATCATTATTACAGCTACATAAAAAGATCCACGGAGGATCTCGACTCGGGATCCTCATGTTCCGATAAAAGTTTCCTGCTTTCAGCACACCAGCCGTCTCTCCTCTTTTATTAAACTATGAACTCCCCTGCTGTTGCGGCCGACTGCTGCTGCTGCTGCTGTTGGTGGACACTTTAAAAATATTAGAAAGTTTCTGACATTTGCCTTCTCCTCCACCACAACCTCAAATGCCTTTTTCCTTTTAATAGGGTCCCTCTATGCACCCACCGCCCACACCCCCTCCCCAATGTCCATTTGTGGCACCACATTCCTCCTTCTCCCGGCCGTTCCACCTGTGTGCACTTTGCTGTGCTATTGATTAATCAAAAAGTAAAAAATATTATTGTCATTTTGACTAATCGTTATTAGTAATAGCTAAAAAGCACTAAGTGTTTAATTTGTGGTCACTGGCCAATCCACGGCCCCGTTGTAGACCAGCGTCATTTAATAAAAATATTGACAAGCAGGCCAGTCAGACCACTTTAAGGGCCCATTCAAATCGGGAATGGTCCCACTTCTCCAGAAAGCCAGACCGGGCCTGGGATACGTCATGTGTTAGCACAGGATAGGTTGAGCATTGACTAGCTGTAGAGCCATATGGAGTGGATGCTGTGTGCAGCTGCAGCATCCGTATTAGATGAGGAAGTAACTCAACTAGAAAATGAAAGGGTCAAATTATCAAAAATAATGTGATTTTTGGAATTATGTATCATAAAGAGGGCTAAATCATCATACAAATATTATAATTAACATATGTGTCAAGTGTGTAAGTGTCAAGAAGCACTTCATATTAAGAAGTAAAACCTTAAGTAAAGGGAACTTAATGCTCCCAGGGAAGAGATTATCAGACTCACTATGGTGCTTTTCAAAGAAAAAGACAAATTTGCCCAGCAGTGTTGACCTTGACATATTCTTTTATAGCTATGGTTATACTCTTCAACTGAAACCTCCCTTTGAGGGAAGATGTCCCACATCAATCATGCACAAAATTAAAAGCGATCATTTTAACTGAACCGAAAGCAAGGATGAGGTTGCTCCCTGCAGTTTGAAGCTAAAACGTTGCTGTGTTGTGTTTGGATAAGAGGGGCGAGTTTAAATGGCTGATTTATTATATTCTACAGTTTTATATTGAAAGATTTCATTGGAAACAGTCTGAACATCCCTGGACACCTTGCCTTTACCAACATTCAGCCATGCCAGTTGGTCCCTGAACTGTACTACCTCACCTTCTGATAAGTGCATAATAAACATGAAAGCTTAGCTCCTGAGGTTTCACATCAAAAACTCTTGTAGATTATTAGCTGTTCAATATTAAAGAACTGATGCCGGCTTTTCAGTGATGGGGAATATGTGCTGCCTGTGATGGTGGTGTTGATGGGCTGTGAGTTAAACAAAGGGAATTGATAGGTCATATATAGCTACTAATGCCTTATGTACACATACGTTAAAGATGCAATGCTTGCCAATAAATGTTGCATAAGCATCTCAGACTGAAATAAGCAACTAAAATTGAAATCTAACTTTAACCCCTTTAGCTGCTCGTAAGAATGAATCTAGGAGATTCTGGTCTCATCCATGTCATTCTTTGAGGCATTTTTATTGAAGGAAAACAGTTTCTTTGGTAAAGGGAGAAATGGTAGGTATGCCCGACTTGATTGTTCTGGCTTTGGAATAAATGCACTACAGTGGTGCTGGAGGGTCAATGCTGTCAGGGTAGCATGTAATGCATTTAAGTGGTGCCTCTGTCAGCATGTAACAATGACTATTTTGAAACATGCTTGACAACTTTGGGCTTGACAACTTTGAATATTTACTTGAGTGCCTTGTGGTTTGCTACAGGCAGCCAAATTACACAGGAAGAGCTTGGAATCAGTAACATTGGGCAAAAACGTCTTGTGTTATGCTTATTACTTCACAAATTATGAACAAATACAATAACTTTATGTTAAATATTAAAAATAAGAAGCAATCCTATACAGCTGCTTTTCCCAAACTCATTGCAAAAGAACTCAAATAAATTTAGCATTGTTATTAGGGCTGTCAAAACTAACATGTTAATGCAACAAAATTAATCTGGCAAATTAATGCATAAACAACAAGTTATTCTAGCAAAGTAAAAATTCAATTTTGCCATTATCTCGTTGAGATAATGGCAAAATTAATTTTGGCGCTTTGTTACAGCGGTGAACCAAATCCACCAAAAACCACTTTATCCTCATTTTGGAAGTTTCTGATATTTTTCAATCCTTACATTTATTCTTACCATTGTGTGTCCAGAAACAAAGTTATTATGGGTGCTATTTTTAAAATCCAGATGTGGCCGTCACTCACCGACAGAAGCTGTTTTTCAGTATATGGGTGCCATGTCACAGGTGTTAACAAAATCCACCAAAAACCACCTTATCCTTATCGTATTTCTTGAGAGTCTGACTGTTTTCAAGCCTTACATTTAGAGGATGGCTGCAGGATGACCCCGTTATGACCAGATAACCAGTTGTTTTGGGGATTGTAGACCAAAAAGTTGGGGAACCAATGCTCTACAGAATAAACGTGTGAGAGTTATCACTGGTGTAAAGTCACAAAATATCTGTTCAAATGAAACCATTTTAAGAGATAAAGCCAATTGTAAAGCAGAAAAAAGTTGTTTTGTTTTTTTTCAAACTATCCAATATCAAAATTAAAGAGGGAAGGTCAGAAAGAACTTATGAGATAAAGATTTGTATGCAGTCTGCTGTGGCGGGCACAGGAGACCCCAAACATGCATATATCTTGTAACTATTAGTATTGAACCAAACAGTCACAGTAATCTTTTCTCTCCCATGGAGCCAATCGGGGGTCACACAGTACTATTTGCTTCTTTATCACTGGTGGGAGAAGTCTTAATGTTTCATCACAAAACCCCAGACACTATTTCCAATAACCTGCACCCGCATGCACACATGCACATACAAACACACTTGCATACACACACACACACGCACGCACACACACACACGCCTCTACAAACCCACCAGGCTCACTGAGAGCCTTGATTAAAATTTCCTCCATGTTCTGCTTCACTTGGTGGCATGCTGAATGATGTGTGTCCACACACAGATGGAGCTCCCTAACAGAGACGCAAACAAAAAACACACAAGCACACACGGACACACACTAAGCAGAAATCTTCAGGTGTGTCAAATTCCTCATTTGCATGAGAAAATGGGAAAATACCTTCAATAAAAATGCTTTTCCTGTTGTCCACTGAGCTGTAGAGAGAGTATGGAAATCAGCTTTTTTCTTCACAGGCCAACTGGAAAGAATGTTGAAAGATGACTTTTGTCTACTTCATGTTTGGATGATTTTAAGAAAGCATGAAAGTAGGTTAGAAAGTCATGGAAAGGAAAGAAGAGGATGTGATGATGGACCTCTGAAATGACTTTGGCAGAGAAGGAAGAGGTTGATTAGAAGTTCAATGAACATTTAACATTAAATAATTTCAAGGGGGATGGAAATATGTTTGAGTAAGAAAAGAAATACTAAAACTGCATTTTTATCATGATTTTTTTTGGTATATACACACACACACACATATATGTATATATATATACATATATATATATATATATTTATTAGGGGTGCAACGATTCATGTATCTGTATTGAACCGTTCAATAGAGTGCTCTTGTCAGTTCGGTATGCACTATATTGAACAATACAGAATTTTTATTTCATCAACTTGGCTCAGGTGGTAGAACAGGTAACAGGTTGTCCAATGACTGGCAGTTCAAATCCTGCTCTCAGTCAATTGTCGTTGTGTCCTTGGGCATGACACTTAACCCTCCTTGCCCTCAGTGTTAGCATCACTGGTGTAGCCAGATGTACTGTAAGTCGCTTTGGATAAAAGCATCTGCTAAATGACTGTAGAATATAATAGCTCTGCCTCCTAATTTTGACCATGCATGCAATTCATATGTATTATGACCCAGACTACAAGATTTTAACAGTGATTTTCATGTCCCAAATTTAAAAAAAAACACACCTGATAATGAACAAATCTGGAGTTGGAGTGAGAAAAGGAAGCAAACACAATTGTTTTACCATTTCTTATATGTTAGGTGATACATGATAGTTAGTGTTGCTTTAGATTTCTTTCTTTTGAAGTAATTATTGAAGAGCCACCAAATATTTAGTGACTTTAGCTTTTAAAAATGAGAAGAGCTTGTACAAGAAGAGGAATCGGCATATCAGACTCAGAGAACTAGATTTTAATAGAATTATTGACTATGAAAAGAAGAAAAAGGAAAGATTGGCTGAAGGGTAACAGATTAACTTTTCTCGCTCTATTTCATTGTATTATTCTCTGTCCCTCTATCTGTCACTGGCTACCTCCCCATAGGGAATATTTCATTTTAAAGTAATGGCAGTTGCTTCACTGCCCTTTTTGTATTCACATTGTGCTACATTAGATAGGTTTCATCCATTCTCAGAGCATACATACTATCAGCTCAGCCAGGCTAATACAACATTCAAGTCAATGGAGAAGACGTGATAAAAAAAAAGCCTTGAAATGTTGTTATTATGTGTTGTTAATCAACTGAAGTGATACTGTAATATTTCCAACAACTGAAGGAAGTGCAGTAATCCAGATAATATTCCCTGCAGTAAATCTAATGCCTCATCATGAGGCAACTCATAACATGCAGATACAGAGACGGCAATCATGAGATAACATTTCTATTCATGGATATAGTCTCTGCTTTGTCTTTTTCATCTGCCTCTGACAGTTGTTACTGAGGGATGAAGTCAAACTCTCCCTCATATTCTCCTTCACTCTTTTTTTTTGTTGTTTTTTTTAAATCTTTGGTATTATTACTATTCAAGTCTCAGCCAAATGTTTCTGAATACCTCTGATGTTTTCAAAAGAATCCCTTTCTTATTATTTCTTCCATACATGTATCACTTTTCCAGTCTTTTCCTCGTGATCCTCCAGGACCCAGTTTTATTCAGCAATGCCACTCAACCTTCAAGAGTATTTTGACCTTTATAGTTATTTCAGATGATATTCTTTAGTAAAAATGCAGGGTTTTTGTTATTTTTATTAAAGCAGCGCTGTTCAGCAAACTAAACAATAGAGCAAAAATTTAGTACAGGATTCAGCTTTAAAGAGGCGAGTGGGGGAAATGCAAAGTATGCATCAGGTACTTCAGACAGGAAAAGGGCAGGTATGGACAGTCATAAGGGGGAGGCATTGCCAGATTGTATCTGGACTATTTTAGAAAAACTGGAAGCTGGAAAAACCATACTGTAGTATCATGGAGGTTTGAGACTGTTATAAATGTCATCTCTTTATCTGTGTCTTTAAGGAAATTTTCCCTCTTTTTTTCTTTAAAAGGTATGTGGGAAAAATCATGGCTGGTCTTAAAGCAGATCCTCTTACAACAGCTATTGTGACGCTGTTATAAATCATTACCTAAGGATGAGTCTCAGGTAATGCCACATGTGAAAAAAATATGTTAGTGCAGTGAAGGACGAGATGAAACTTCAAAATGAAACAGTGCTTTAAAAGTTCTGTTTTCAAATATATTGTTTTTGCAGGGATGTTGCAGCTTTCAGATACATTAAAACCAGAGCCATGTGCAACTAGATAAGGCCTTCTGGGTTTCTAAATTGTGTCCATCTGAACAATTTCAGTCAGGTTGTTTTGTTTTGCATTGTTTCTATCTCGCACATGTTATATCATGTAGAAAAAGGGCTATTGAAATATCACATGATTAGGGGTTTGAAATCAGATTCTTTACAGATTTGTCTCAGTCCAGATGATCTTCATCTTCTGCATCACTGTCAATACAGACTAATCGCCTGAAATATGTGTTAATAATATTGCAATTCATGTTTGTAAACACCTCTTCTGTTACATGTTATTGTATACTACAAAACAATAGTTTTACCAGTATTATAACCATTTGGTGTTTCATTTAAATTACATAAAAAAACATATAAATAACTTCAAATATTTATTTGATACAAACAAAAGTGCGAGAATTTATGTGTTTTTCTTTTAAATAAAATTCTACAAGATTACAACAATGACATCAAATTCAGAGCAGCGGCAGTGCGGAGGACATGAGGGGGACAGAGCAATAGTTTGTAGACAGATGTGAAAATATATTTTGTGCTGGCACTTTATTTTGAGACCTACAGTATGTAGAAGCAAAGCTGAAAGAAACCACTGGAAAGATGTCACCAGTAAAGATATAGTTACTCACATCTATTACCAAAGCAACCCGTGCATACAGCTCAGTGATATCAGGATACACTTAGTTTCACAGACTGACCCAAAGAGCTGATCTGAAAACAAACCAAGTCTTAATTTCTTATGATTAACTTCAAACACATTCCACCGTTTCACACAGGCTATTATGACCTTTTGTCGGAAACCTTTTTTTTTTTTTGCTTTCTTTTCATATTTATTTTAATTGCGATGCTTGTATGGTCAGGATTTTACAGTATGATATACTTTATTGTATCTAAGGTGCAACCTAGAAAAGAAAGCAACAACAAAAAAAGAGACATATCCCGCTCTGTTTATTGAAAGGTAAATACTGTAAGCAGAACTTAAACCTCTCCTTCAAAAAGAAAGCAAAGATGTGTTGGCTCATTTCAGAAGGCACTTAACTCCTCAGGTGCTCAGTTGCCAAGAACATTGTTTTTGTGCTGAGCTGCCTCAAGGCGAGTGAGTGTTTTAATACATGAATTTGCAGTACCATTGCTTAAAAATCCAGGATTAGTTAGACTTCCCTTAATAAAATGTAAAAACCCAAGCATTAAGTGCTTGAACTGCAATACCTCCAACAGCCAGTAGGCCTTGCCTTTTAAAAATTTCAGGCTCTCATTTAAAACACCTCAACTTTTTTATTCAAATGCTAAAATAATAAATCTTTTCACATGTTCCAGAAAAGCAACCCTACTGCTACATCCATTGTTAACCTTCAAGTAAGCATTGAAGCACACATACACAAAACCCTAGTTTGAGATAAGTTCACCTGAAAACAAGCTGTCAATAGTTTATCTCATGACACGCTCCCAAACACGCAGTGTGAGTCATAGATTACAGCCTTACTGAGGCAAATGAGAACACATCTCTATCCTCCCACCCAGCTAGCATACTGGCATACTGTTGCACAACAGCCCATGTCAAAAACACAGAAACGGCCTCGAGCTGCCTTATAGCATGAGAATCCCTGTGTGTGTGCGTTTGTCGCTTCCTAATACTTTAACTGTGTCACTGCTGGCGCGTGCAGCTGTGCTGGTAGTGTGAAGACACTAATTGTGTTAAACTGAATGCTGACTTTTGAAGCCCCCTGTCTGGGAATCCTGTCTCCAAACATCAGTGATGTTAATCAGTATTACTTTCAGTTTTACTATCTATTCAGCAAGATGTGGCCCAGGATGTTAACAATATTCCAGTAAAAACTCCTGAGTGAAAATGAGCTCTTACTTTGTATATGCCATGATTTCTAATAGGGATATGTTTATCTATCTTTCACTTAAAGGAAAAGCTCACCTTTTAATAAAAATAAAAATGCAAGTCCCCATAATAATATTGATAAAAATTCATGTTTGCACCAATTAGTTCTTGCAGTCTGAAGACACACTTGCAAGGTGGAATTGTAATTCTAAGTTTGCAGTTGACTGTGGGTGAACGTGGTTGTCTGTCTCTGTGTTAGCTCTATAATGGACTGTCAGCAGTTATTCAGTTCCCTGTGGCCCTGAACAGGATAAATTGGGCATTAGAAAAAGAAAAAGGTTGATGTGTGGATGGACTTGGCTAGGGCAAGGTCTGGGTTAAGGATAACCAAAACATTAAATAGGGGTTGAGGGTAAGGGAAAGGTTAGCTAAATATGGTTATGGCTTTATTCAATGTAATGTCAGATGAAAAAATGGAAGCAGGCTGGTTTGGGTGTGTGGCCAATGAACAAGTTGTGTGTGCATGTGTGCGTGTGTGTACGGGTGTGTGTCCAGAATCAACCATATGCTTTGGCAGGCATCCTTTCTGTCCTTGGGCAAAATTCTAAGGCAGGTACACTGCTGATTGTTGCCCTGCAGCTGATCTTGACCTCCTTGCTGAGGTGTGCTAATAAAAACATAATTTGTTTGTTTATTTTCTTGTAGGACTTTGTAAGAAAGCGCATTCATCAGTTCATTGGTGTTTGTGTGAAGTTAAATCGAACAAAAGATTGAAACATGCAAACCCTAAAAGTAAATCTGCTCAAAAATAGAGAAAAACAAACACAGAAAGTCTACAATATCCTTGTGGTATACAGGTGTTGCAGTTTTACATGTGCAACTATTTACTGCAGGCAGAATGCACAGCTGTAAATCTGGGATGCATCTGAGGGATTTATGTACATTTTTATGGCCTCTAAAGTTTTCAAGGGTATGTGTGCTCAGTTTGAGAATCAGAGAGCTGAAATATTTAAAATAGAAATAAATGAGTCTGTTGCCCATAAAGTGAATGCTTTCAGATTGCTCAAGGTTATTCAACAGCCAAAACACATTCAGTCTTAATTTGTTATGAAAAAATACATTATTCCAGAGTTTTAGCTAAGCTGTATGTCAGCGGATAAATCCAAGGTCTTTATCATTTAATTTTTCATATTTCTTTATTTTATCATTTTTACTTTCTTCAAAAGTTATACCATAGAGAAATAAGTGAGTAGTTTTCAAGTTTTAATATACCTGTCCAGTGTTTCTGTTATATGATAAGCCATCAAAAATACAGTTATAATCCATCAAGTGCGAGTGCAAACTCCATAACCATGTCTCAAGAAACAAAAATAAAATAAAATGATGAAATGATACTACAAAATTTGTACAATAGCACACTGGAAGCCTAATACCCAGTCCCTAACATGACAGAGCATCTTTTTGAACCTGAAGTTTTTAAACACCTGAAATTGGCCATTGACAATCTGCTATTGAATTAAAAGGTTTAACAAATGCCACAGATCTCAGCTAACATCTGATTCGGTTTTGCAGGGTAAAATATGATGATAATGACATTGAGCTCACTGAAAAGGTAATTTTCTTAAGGTGAGGCGTTTCTGTTAAGATGCTTTATTACATTAATATACAATGTTGACTGGCTAGAACATGTCAGTTAATATCATCGCTATGACTAAATAAATAGTAATGGTGTAAACTGTAGATGTTTTAATGTCATGTATCCTTCCAGCCCACCCTGCTGACAGCCCATCTACCACACAGCTTCCATGTTGTCAGTGATTAGTTTCCTGCCATGTTTGTTGCCAGCAATGACTGCTGGTTACTAAGAAGTCCAGCAGAGAGGAACATCTGGAGCTGGGTCACTAAGGTGACATGGATTTCAGGCCAGCAGTGCTGTAAAAAGTGCTACTGAAGGAAGTGTATGACTGGCTAGTACAAGGATGTTTGGAGGTAATCAGCATACTGTTATAATGCTGTAAGGAATGATCCCTTCCTCTCCATTCTCCACAGCTGTTCAGCCACTGATACCAGGTATCAGGACATAAGGTGAGTGCCTGAAGGCTGCATGTAGAAATACTGTCATTAAAACATCGCTGTAGGAAGCAAATTGGTTCTCAGACAGTGACATGGGTGAACAATGTCCCTGAGGTGTAGAAAGAAAGACAGGAACAGCAGTGATGGAAAACTCCCACTGCAGAGTAAAACTCTAAATTTATTGCCCACAAATAGCTGATCTGCTGTTTACAACCACACTGACTTCAAGCACCACATTAAGACATCTGAATTTGGTTCTGGGAAGCTGTATCCCAAGCCCCTTTCCAGTAAGTCTTGACACATTGATTTTCATTTTCCGCTTAAGAAACCAATATCTACATTTACTGAAAGGCAAACCTGGAGGACATTTAAAGCTTTGCCATCAAATTCCACCACAGCCAGCAAGCAAATGCTCACTGTGAAATCCTCAAAGGCTGTCACTCTGCCCATTGCACTGTGTCAAGAGGAAGCCTCCAAAACTCAAGTGATGCTGAGCTTAAAGGAGCTATATCATGCTTTTCCAAGCCTGTCAAAGTCAGCTTTAGGCAATTATATGCTATTTTAGCACCACGGCACTATAGAGTACTTTTCTATTACGAAATAGTCGTACATTTCTATGCCCAGTTTTCAACACGGAAGTCATA
>JAOXYM010000004.1:23716984-23729765 GCA_028567055.1 Leptatherina wallacei | reverse complement strand
AGATAGATAGATAGATAGATAGATAGATAGATAGATAGATAGATAGATAGATAGATAGATAGATAGATAGATACTAAATACTACTTATGATTTTATGATTTTATGATTCGATTTAAATGACAATTCTTGGATATTGCTGATTTTTGTGCTTTTTAGCTTTTTTTTTAACACCAGACCATGTGAAAAAGTTGACGATGTCTACAGACTATATCAGAAGCCATATTTCCCCCAAAAAGAAAATTTTAGGATTTATTCAGCAGCAATTTATTTGAACCATCTGAAAATGAAGAATTTAAATTTGATGGGGAAAAATTGATTTTTGAACAAAAAATCATTTTAAACAAAAAAACAGTAATACTAATACTAATAATCAAAAACAAATTCTCCTACCTCTACAAAATACTTTAGTTTAGTACCTCTTGCTGTCCCTTTACCCCTTACAAGTAATATTGCCTAATGAACATTAGCCATGTGTAAGGAAGTTAGGGTTTTATTTCCCTGAAAGTATGGAGACATACAACATTGATGTCCTGAAACTTGGGTTATATCTATGTAAGGGACATAATGGAGAAAATAAGAAAATCCAACTAAGAAACGCAGGTGTGGGATTTCAGAACACCTCTGAAAGGTCATCAGATGTCAGCCAAAAGTCTGTTCTTCCTGTCTTCCCATTTGTGACAAAGTCCTGCCCTACCTGTAGAAGCCTCACTCTGATGTTTTCCAGCTGGGTGAACTTCTGTCCTCATTTTTAGCCAGGAAAGTATTGGGTGTATTGCCTGTGTTAACTTCTTTAAAAGATGGTTACAAAAGACTTTGCGATTCCATCACCTCCTGCCTGTATTACAAATGCAGACTAAAAAAAATCTTCTGATAAAGCTGAAAAATTCCAAATATACAGATGTAAATAAATCCCTAAAGCAGAATCGACTGAACTGATAATTAACCAGAAAGAGCAAGCAGGACCAAAATGTATTTTGAAGAATATAGCTAAAGGCATGCGCTTACGCTACCTGTCAGTTTACAATGTCTCTGTCAATTTACCAGATAAAATCAGGCTTCTGTCTGGCACCCAGCCCAGGATGTTTTTATAAACCTCCATATTTTGTGTCAGGATGATGAAAGCTGCCAATTTTGTGGCATATTCACTGGTTGAGCAAGTCTCATCTACTTTTTGTTATTGTTTTTTGTTATTTTACTGTTTTAGACTTATGCTTTGTCATGGTTATTTCTGTCTACCTCAAACTCCTCCAGTAGAACTTAACTCTGACGAGCATCCTACAAGCTCTTCTGTACATTCTGCTTATCTATTTTTTCCTTTTCTTCTGTCTGCTGTTTTCTTACTCCCTCTCTCCTCCTTTCTCTGTCCTCTCTATGTTGCAGCATTATCATCATTCTCCATCTGTGGCTCTCTGAGGCGAAACACAGTTCTCTGTCCTCCTCTTCATCACTCCATCTCTATCTATCCTTCACTCTCCCACCTCTGAATTATGGCGACATACAGTGGCAAGGACCTTGACTCATTCTAATTAATTTCTCTAACTCAATCACTCAGTCTCTTAGTAAGTTGTTTTTTGTTTGTTTTGTTTTGTTTTGTTTTGTTTTGTTTTGTTTTGTTTTGTTTTGTTTTGTTTTGTTTTGTTTTGTTTTGTTTTGGCCCACAGTCTGACAACTTATACGTCTACCCCTTTCCTCCTTGTTCAGAGAATAAACCTGCGTCTGGGAGATTTTCCTATAGCAGAAATAATTTTTTAATGTGGCTTAAGCTCAGGTGTATTTGTCCCCATTAAGACCCAAGTCTATGTACAGATTGCATAAATAGAAATTCATATCTATGTGGTATTGTGGTGAAGTTGTTACTACTGCCTTCCAGCAAGCAGTTTAAAACTGCCGATTGGTTGGAGGCTTTTTATTGAATTTTGCACATCATCTCTGGGTTTTCTCCAGGTGCTCTCGCTTCCTGCTGCAGGATGTGATTCAAATTTGTTGTTATATGCAAATAGTTGCCAGCTGGGATTGAGTAAGTGGTAGTGCCTTCTGATTCTGAACAGAATAAAGTAGATTTGTGGGAAATCATCACGCTCAAAAATTGCTGCATATGTGTGCATATTTAAAACAAGCTCAAAGTGACTTCTGTGAAATATGCCATGTGTATACAACCAAAAGAAAATCCAATTACAGTTGGTTTACTAGAGGCATGTTTTAACGTCAGGTGAGAATGTAATCCAGCTCAATTAAAGGAGAGGCATGACGTATAAAGCATGTTAATGAGTGCAAGATAAGACCAGCATATTTTTCATGTGCTCTGGTTCTGTAGTCTCACTTGCATACAGCGCAAAGGAAGTAATTGTGTTTCTGTTAGGCAGACTGGAACACAAAATCTACCTATACCCTATTTAAATTCATATGCAGATGCACACAGATCCATAGTTGTTGTTTCTGTATGCAATGGCATGCTCCATATACTCATCATCAAAAAGGTATTCCACATGTGTGTTAAGTATCAAGTAAATAGATAAGTCAGTATAGTCGCAACAGTTTTCCATGTTGTCCAGAGAGAGCCTTGTCAGACCCTCTAATGATGACATTTGCATCACATGTACACCAGACGCTCTCACAATAAATGATTTGCAAGGAATAGCACACTAGAGTTAATTAATTTCTGGCCAATTTATGAAAATATACCAGGTCAGGTTTCTTTTTTCCATCCCCCACACTGTAATGCACCTGCATATCATTCCTATTTTGCCTCCTTTTCATTTTTCCCCTCAGTATCTCAATGAGCCTTTATCATGCCCCTGAAATCCAGTGCCCGGTCACCTCAGTGGTATATAGCACCACTCATCCACCTCCACTTTGCTTTGATGTTCCGCTCCATCCATCCTTCCATCTCTCTTCTTTTCCTCCTCTTCTCCTTGCCACTCTTGCTTCATTTGGCTCATGATGAGATGTCTCCGCTCTGTCCTTGAGTGGGTGAGAATCCCCTCTGACAAAAAGTGTTTGTTTGTGCGTGTAAATCCCGGTATGTGTGTAATGTGATTGCATGTTCCTGCACGGAGCCCTACATGTGCATGTGTCTGCGTGTGAGTGTGTTCAGTATGTGTGTGGGCCAGGTTGGCCTGTGGAAGTGACAGACTTTAGGATTGTGCTGTCACAGCAGGTGAAGAGATGATTTACTTGTCAGGGGGCTGAGGGACAGGAAGGCAGATACAGCTAACAGATAAATGTACTCTGCTGCTGTTGGAATACTGTAAAAGATGCCAGCCTATACTGCTGGGACATGCATGGAGTACCACTTAAAAGGAATATTGGTGCAGAGTGAGTTAAGGCTTCATTGTTTGTTTCCTGATTCATTTCATGTCTATCTCCACAGCATTGCTAAATATCTGTGATCATGTTGCCTAATGATGAAGTGTTATAAACCACCAAATACATACTTCCGCTTTATATTTTTTTAGCAACAATTGACAACATCCTGTCAAATGAATCAATTTTACGGCATGTAATGACAAATATTCCTTTATTTCACTTTAATTTGTGTCATTTTATGCAACAAACAAAAAAATATTGTACAAAACATCTTTACAAAAGCATGACAGTAAGTTGGTTGGGGAAGCAAAGAAACATGATTAACATGTTAGTGGAAATCATGTAAAACTGTTATGAGTTCTTTTTGGTTAAGACCACCAAGTTGATTGGAATGCCACCCAGTATGGAACATGTCCACCCCCGTCAATAAGTGATGGAGCCAGGTCTCAGTCTCATCCTTTCCATTTAAGTGCTCAAAGCAATTCCCAGAGGTAGGCTGGATAGTGGACTGGCTAGCTTAGCCTTACTTGTCTTCTTTGCCTTTTCTTTTTTACAGCTAATAGGAGCAGACAGGGAGCTGAGGCAAGGTGATGGTGTGCTGCTCTTGATTCAGCCCCTACGTCAAATTTTTCAAATCTAGTGTATTAATCTCTGTCTTAAAACAGTACATGATGTGTAATGCATGATTCAGTGAGGCTGAAAAAATCCAAACTTCAAAACTTCAAATCACTGCATCTGCATAAGCCACTGTTGCCATGGACTTCAAGAATATATACACAAAAGTATGTTCATATGTGGGCAGAGTTGTATGATTACCCTTGCTCCTTATACAAAGTGAGATCCTTGTGAGGGTACTGATGTTTAAAAATTCATTCTTATGCCGTTTAAAGAGAGCATTAGAGTTATGTAGCTTGCTCAGAAGACTTGAAACCAACAAAAACTAGTCCAATAACAGCTCACGCCTGTTACCTGAACATCCTCTATTCTGCTGCTTTGAAAATGTAAATAGCTGTACAGGATTAACATTTAACTTGGGAGGCCAGATGATGTCTTTCTTTGACAGAATATAAAAGGGTTAATGTACGTTGGGTTTATAAAGAAAAACAACTGCTTCAGTAGTGAAATTACTTCTAAAAATGGGGAGTTACATAATCCGTTCTCCATTCTTGATCGTAGCACAATGGAGAGACGTACATAAGACTGCTGGCTACTATGGTAAAGAATCTGGGTGAGGTTGAGTTATCTATGAAATGTTAAAGAGGGCTCTATTTAAGGTAGTTTAACACTTAAATCAGACATAAAAGGCAATGTTAATGAATTTGAAAAATATTCTAAATTGCATTGCTTGTGAGAAAATGTCTTAAATTGAATATATCTGTAATTGATAATCAACACAGACTGAAAATGTTTAAAAAATATGATGCACTTGATGTGTAATTTGTACACTTATTTAAAGCATCCAGTGCAGACAAACTGAACAGAATTAATAAACTGACTGCGGTATACTGGAGGAGAGCCAGCCAGTTTGGCTAAATTATAATGAACTGGACTGCCTCGTATCGATTGTTGACAGTGCAGACAATTATCAAGCTCAGAAATCATTGCAATGTTTCATTTGACTTTAATTTTGATGATGACTTTGATCAGAGTCTGTGAATTGGAAAGTAACAGACAGAACAAGATGCCATCTGAAAAGTTGAATATTAGTCTGTCATTCGAGTGTCACTTCCAAGGTTTCTCAAAATGGAAAGCAGCCCGGGGCCCATTAAACTTGGCCTGCAGCAAGGCGATGAGAAATAAAATGCTATTGAGTTAGAAAGGGAATTTGAAACTTAATCTACTTAAAATATTTTGGAGAATTACTGCTTAGTCAACTGTCTGAAGTATAAGTCTGTTGTTATAAGAGAGGTGCACAAAAGTAGAAGTCTTCCTCTTGTTTTATTTAAAGGGTCTAAAAATACATACAGCACCACCGCTACTTTAAAATTAGTTTCGTACACAGACTGTGAAAATTAATCAACATTATTTCAGATGTGTCCCTGCAGCTAAAAATATTCGCTTTCATTTACAATCAGGGCTGGAAAGCGCCACATCAGCTTCTTTGTTTAACCTACAGACACAATAAAGAGGCAGTGATTTGTGGGACTGACAAAAACACAGGTGATCATTAGCTTGTCATAGCTGGATCAGGGAATAATTACCAGGTCCTGATTACCTTGTCAATGTTGCATAATTCAATTCTGAATAAAAATGGTGTTGACAAAGCAAGTCATATTGCAATAATCTCCAAACGATAATGCCAATTTGGGAGGGAAAATTAAATGAATAAGGTCAGTAATGAATGCGAGTCCCTGTTTGGCCCCCATCGTGTGATGTAGTCTCTTAACTTGTCATCACTGCACAGAGAAGCCCTGCAGCAGCAGGCGCAAGAATGAGTATTAGCATTCCTTCATGGTGGGATACATGTCATATTAACATCTTATATGCCTTTATCTGATTGACAGTCCTGTAGCAGAAACAGACACTTATTGTGCAGTTAAAATCATTTGAGTCTAAGGTGAGGGGTGGAATTATCTGCATATCTCAAAGATGTAACTCTGAAGTATCTACCCTGGACGCAAGAGGAAGATGCAATAAACCCAGCAGTTCAAATGCCTAGCCTTATCTGCAGGTTTTAGTGAGTTTTAAGAGTGAGGAACGTGGCAGGCTGACTGACCTGAGTACCTGAGAGTCAATATCAGAATCACATCAAGGCCAAACAACTGAGTGATTTGACACATCAAGGATATATTTTTGCCATGAGCCCTGATCTGTGCCATACTGATATATCATTATTCTTGGGAACTGAATGGATCGAATCATTTCAGTGTTCTCTTTCCAACTTGAAGCTTCTTCCCCTCTGCCATCAGACTCATGAACACTAAATAACTCAAGCATCGGACTCACGGACACAAAAAATAAAATCTGTAATTTGCACTGCCATATTTGCACTATGTGGTTCATTCCACACCCACCTGCTGCTAGACATTAATATAATAATTACCATCCCACGCTATTGTTTGATGTTACATGTATATTGTATTTTTTTGTATTATAGTAAGAGTATTTTCTATTTAGGTAGATTATTTTTATTGCATGCTCTTTGTATTTTTTTTATGTTTTATTACCAGTCTATGTTTCATGTTGCACCATTGCAGCCAAGGAAAATTCCTTGTTGTGAAACCTTTCACTGACAATGACATAAAGCTGATTCTGATTCTGAAAACACTTGAAAATAACATTTATCATCAAATATTTAAAAAAAAAGGCTGCAGTGTTGTGGTAGCACCGTCGCCTCACTCATATCTCCTGGTTCAAATCTCCGCTGCTGCCTTTCTGTGTGGAGTTTGCATGTTCGCCCTGTGTGTGCTTGGGTTCTCTCCAGGTACTCCGGCTTCCTTCCACAGCCCAGAAACATACATGTAAGGTCAATTATTGTCTCTATATTCTCCCTAGGAGTGAGTGTGAGTGGTTGTTTGTCTCTTTGGGTTGGCCCTGCTAATGACTGGTGACTCTTCCAAGGGTGTACCCTGCCTCCTGCCTAGTATCTGCCAGGATAGTGGAATAGGCTCCAAATCCCAGCTTTTATGTAATTACATGAACCTGCCATCAATGTATGGTAAACCGTTGTCAATCCAGAATACACAGGAAATAAGAATTACCCGAACTAATGTTGCTTAACCATGCTCTCTCTGTTTGGACTGCTGGCTCACTGTTGCAAGCCTAGTGACAGATGGTTTTTTACTCTCAAGTTTTTATTCATTCAGCTGTTCTGTGTTGCAGCGCTTTGTTGTGATTTAGGTGGCTAAGATGGCTGCGGTTGTACATCAAAATCTTGCCTACTGTAGCTGCAACCATAGGCCAACTTCATCCACATTTCTTTAAAATGGCACGCTGAAATGACAGATTTGGGTAAGTTGTTTATTCAAGCAACAATAAATATGCCCGCGGCAGATATTCCAGTAGATATTTCAACCAAACGACGAGAGGAAATGCCACCTTCTCTCCAAGTGTGTAAACCGGTTTATCTTTTTTGTAGTTGTAATGCTCTTGCTGAAAGAGATTGCAAAGAGATACCGCGTGACGATATGATGCTGTGAGTTCGCCCACATGTGTGCAAACACACACACTACCTAAACTTTGTGACAGCTCTGTAAGTCACAGAAGGATTCAGTGCAGACAAGAAGAAAAATAATCAGATAGAAGATGGAGCTCGAACACTGGGTGTATCCTCTAATACCCCTGCAGCAATAGCCTATACAATGCTATATATTTTGCATTTTAATTACAGGAAATACTGTATGCTGAGACATGCTCTTATTGGATCAGTGAGGCCACACATTTGTTCGCTCTCCCTCACACTCATACAAATTTTTAAATGACTGCAGTGCAAGAGAGAGAATGTGTAGTTGCAGGAGTAGAACATGAACTGGACAAAGTATTCCCTCATGTCAGGATTGGCAAACACTGGAGCTGAAAGTCACATAAACACACACACACACCTACACTGTTTGCCACACACACCCTGGGGCTTCCAAGGTTGAGTGGCAGGTACCGAGGTGAACCATCAGTCATTGTTAAGAGTGATCGCTCGTTGGGGAGCTTACTGCGATTGATGTGTGTTTGCGTGATTACTGTCACGAGTGGCAATCTGGGGCCAAAACACAGTCAACACAACTATGACGAATGCATCTGTGTATGTTTCTGTAATTTTACATGAGCACAAAGTGTTATATGTTAATGAATGCACTCATTTCTCCCTATAAGCTATCATTAGCTGTTAGTGATGGGCTGCAGGGCTATGGGTATGTGTCCATGTGTCTCTGTGTGTAATTATTGCTACTGTGCAGTGTTGTGGACCCAGGAGTCTCCTTAGGGCAAAGTTCAACTCCATCATGTTTTCTCTCAGCTCACAAAGCACCCCTGCATTCTTCTCTGCCTTTCTTTCGCCAGGTATCTGCTCTGGAGCAGCACACAACTCCTATACGCCCCCCTTATCGATAATTTTTCTCCTTTGGCTTTGAAAAAGACTTCTGTGTCAGTATTTGTCACTCAGATTATACTCCATGTGTCCCTGAAACATTTTGGATGCTTGAGTAAATCGTGCATGAATGTGGTCAGTGTTCTCCATGTAATTTCATGCAGAGTGTGCTTAGCTTGCAACACCATTTGCTTGCAGAGCACACAGCTCAACTGGCAGCACTTATTAGGTTCGGTGAAAACACTTGCTTGGTAGTGCCAGTACCTCTTAAAGATTACAGCATTTTCCCTATTTAGCAAGCATTTCATTGACCTTGGATTTGCCCCCTCAAAACTGTCAACTTATTCTAATAATGGTAATTGATGGCATGTAAAGTAGCAGTCTTTTTTTTCTTTTTTAAGCATCACTCCCTCCCATTCCTGTTTAGTCATGCACAACCAGCCTGGACTCGTAGGACTTATACATCCCTGATTTGGTTCCATAGTTAATGGCAACAACCTCTATTGCACGATGACAGTCTGAGGATAATTGACTCATTCTCACTCCCAGTGTGTTAAAAATACTGTACCGTACTCAAAGTCTGAAGTCAAGTGCCTCTCAGATACACGCAACGTATTCTTTGGTATTGGTGCCAAGAACCACCATGGGGATATTTTATACCAGGAGCAACACTGTCTGAAATGAACCAGCATACCTCAAGAGATAGGAGGGGAGAAAGGGGTGTGAAACTTCCATAGGCCTTAGATTTATTTAGTGACCTGAGTTAGATTTTAATATAGTTTTATGATCTTTTCTTTTTTTCTTTTTTTTGGGGGGGGACTTGGCATTCAACCTTTGTCAGTCTCCCAAAAACACTGCTTTAAATAAGAAAAATTACCTTTCCACAATGTTAAGCTCCCAATTTATATCTTAAAGAATAAGATATGAGGCATTATTGTTGCTTCGATAATTAATGGAATTTTTTGTTTAAAGGAGCGACATAACGCTATCAAGGCTTAAAAATGTGAGATGACAACTCTTTGGTAGTTGTCAGGTAGAGTTGCACATTACACCTGTGTAGTCTTTCTTTGACTTTACTTTCAACACTGACATAGCGCAGCTGGTGTGTTTGGCCACCAAAAGTTATTTTATTGCATCTGTGAACAATACAACAGGTATAACATCCACTCTTGCTTCACAGTATGAAGGTGGGAGTCAGTGTAACTGCCTGAATGACTTCCAGCATCAGATTCAGGCAGTGAACTGTGTTTGTTCTTGAAAAATATCCAATAAAAGAAAATGTATTTGTGAGATATTCAAATCACATTGGGTATGTGAATGTGGTTTGCAGCAGATTCACCATGGCAACTATAAAAAAAATGGGGACATATTATTTCCTTAATTCATGATTTGTTAATTTGAATTGATTCCCCAGAAAAGAGAAAGTGTAAGTGCTGCAATTTTTCAGAGTATTTTATTCAGTCTTTTTGATTTAGTCCTCCTTTAGACAGATTTAAGTATTTTACACAATTTCTACTGGCACAGCAGCTTACATGTTTTGCTTCAAAAATACCTTTGTACCCTCTAAGGGGCTATACAGTATGAAGGTGTCAAGTACTTGTGACCCTTTCAGCATGTTCAGCAATGTCTTTTTTTCAATCACAATGTAGAGTATAACTTATTTTTTCCCTATGAAAGTTAAAACATGTTTTTTAAGGCTTAATCAATCCACAGCCCTTTCTAGTTTATCCATTTGAAATCAGTTATATTCACCTGTATTGGACATGCTGCAACACAGAATAGCCTACATAGAAAACCTTTTAAAATGTGATTTTAAGAAAAGATTAACCTATTGACCCCAAAAGGTTTACAGAATAAATTGAAATGATTAATGTTGGATGTCAGGAGTACAATGGCAAGGTTAATCTTGATTTATCAAAGAGCGTAAATATGTGCTGTCCATGTGTTTAAACACTCATGTGTTTAATTCATTCATGCCACACATTTCACAGCATGCTAAAGCCTAAACGAGAACGCCTAGACCAATCTGAAACATGTACTCTCAACCTACAGTATGTATGGTGAGTCTTTAGGATTTATGTTGCTCAGTGTTTAGAAACAGGGATAAAAGATAGCTTTAGCAAGATGCGGGAACTTGCTTCTCACCATGGGTCAAGTTTTTTTCTTCCCTTTTTTTTCTAAATTTTGTTTACAGAAGACTTTTTCCCAAGTGGCTTCAGCATCCAAAGTAACAGCATAGTGTGTGAAGAAATACCATAAATGAGTATCTGCAAATAGTAAACAGTGGAAAAAGTCCAAGTTTTTTCACGTGAGAGACTGATCTTTGAATTTTTTTTCTGTTAGCAGTTATTTTCAGGCACAAAAAAAGATACATGGTTAACTTTAGGAACTGAAAAGGGTTTATGTTAAAATAGATGAAACTGTTTAACCAATGCAAACAACTGACCAGTACGGCTGTAGATCGAATGAGATCAGACCTATAGTAATACATACAAAAATAATCACAGCTTTGTTCTTACATCCTTTTGCCCTTGAGGCTGACAACTTCAAAAACAGGGCTTCTAAGATGCTTTATGGGCTTGTAAGTCCTTTGTTGTTGGTCAGTATACATGCTTACTGCATTTATAGTGATCATCAAGGCCCTGTATCTCATTTATTTTTCCATTTGTGTTAAAGGATTAAACAGCACATCCATAACACAGTGGTGGGGCATAAGATACTTTGGTTGGAGCTGAAACTTCACCAAACTAAATCAGAAAATCAATGTGAAGCTTTTCATCCACATTAAAAGAAGAGCACACAAAGTATGTTCCTATATTATTCTGTGTTCCAATACTTTGTATATCAAAGATGGAAGTCATCACCATGAAGTTAATGCGGAGTTGCCATAAAATGCAATACCAGTAATGGCCACTAGATACTGACTCCAAAACATGACTGACTACGTGAATTAGTGAGTTCATTTATCACACTAATAATTATGGTGTCAGCTTATTTTACTCTTTCTAACAATAATTTCACATATAAAAAGCTTGTAACTAGACCTCAAAGATCCTGATTGGGATGATGGCATGGCACTTGTTTTCATTGATAGACTATTTTGTATTCAATTGTGAGTAAAATGGGAAATAATTGTTTCACTGACAGTTTTGCTGAAGTAATCAATGTAATATTAGATGCTTTAGCAACTGGACTTCCAGACATACAAGATTCAAATTTTTTACTCCCCCTTTTCTTGTCCTCTTTTACTTTATTGATTTAGTTTACTTGTTGTTTTGCTGAGAAGCAGAAGTAAGTAGCATCCAAATTCATATTACAACTATTGTGAACTCTGGATACACTCTGCTTACCAAGATAAAGCATTTGTTAGCACCAGGGACGGAATGGCCATCTGGAATACCGTGCTTTTCCCTGGTGGGCCGACGTGTTCTTTGGGCCAATGCGTTTATTGGTCTGACTGATCCATCAAACTCAGCAGATCAGCAGCCCAACTAAACACTGGGCCGTTCCACTCCGATTTTTAAGCACCACCCCCTCTCGGTGTGGTCCCTGTGCCTGAGTAATTCATTCATTCAAATAGTCAGCACAGAACTTTCTTTCCTGACCACCAGCCCATGTAAAACGTTAATGTGCGTCCCATTAGTCCTGTTCTTGACTGACACCAGGCTGAACCAATCAGACACTTTAAACCCTGTTTGGCTCTGGATACATCTACCTGTCAGAACTGAGGAAAGGAAATGAAGAAGACGAGCAGAAAAAACAATGCAATTAAAAAGATAAATAGATGCTGGCAAATTTCCAAAAATTATTGACTGATAGACCACAGCAGGACCTTCATCAGCTGGCATGGATGATGATGATGATGATGCTGATGATGGTAGAAGCTGTGGTTCTATTCTGACCCATTGAACCCAGTGAGACTGAGCCATATGAGCCAGTTAGCAGTGAACGCACTAGCTGTTTACCAAGTTGTGATGACGTGATGATAACATGTCAACAAAACAGCTGTTTTATTCCCATGTTAGTTTGTCTCTTTACATTTATAATATCAGTTGATGAGATCAGTGTTTCCAGCAGGAGTACAGTGGGCTAACTGATTGTGTTCACTGGTTAAGACAGCCAATGTTAAATTTTGTCCTTTTATGTCTTCCTGAACTAAATCCTCTTAATTAAATTGAGAACAGGATTTTTAACCGTTATTCATCAACATTAACAATGAGAGAGCAATTGTCTGATTCCCTTTATTGTTTTCTAGTTGTTATTGGCTGTGGGCTGATAGTCGGATTCCTTTAGGTCAAAATGTGTTGGAGGCCACTTCTTTTTAGGTGTTTATGGGCAATATATAGAAATCAAACACTTTTAACGATTTACTATTATTATTATTATTATTATTTTTTTTTTAGACTTTTACACTTTTTATCCGATCCATCGTTTCTCATGTCTCTTCTTTCTGTT
>JAOXYM010000004.1:23691831-23702674 GCA_028567055.1 Leptatherina wallacei | reverse complement strand
AGAAAGAAAGAAAGAAAGAAAGAAAGAAAGAAAGAAAGAAAGAAAGAAAGAAACCCTCAGTGAAAATATCACTTGTTATCATAAAAGGCTGCAAATAGAAATGTTTTTAACCCTGATTTAAAACTGCTGAGAGTCTCAGAGGATGATAGTTTGTATGTGATCAGTTCCAGTTCATCCTATTTTGGAAATGTGCCCCACTCCCTCTGTAACCCTGAACAAATGGAAGAAAATAATAGTTTTAATGATTCATTTTATTTTTTCTTAAAAAAAGAAAGAAAATAATTAATCTTATCCACGTTTTTGTCATATTGAGTCAAACTTCAAATACCTCAAATAAAACCATTTTGTAGGCTTTTCTATGCACATTTCTTTGCTCATTGATTACCACATCAAAGCATTAAACAGGCATTCAAGCATGAATCTATTTTTTCTTATATATATATGTATATATATATATATATATACATATATATATGTAGGACGGTACGGTACGGTATATATATATATATATATATGTGTGTGTGTGTGTGTGTGTGTGTGTATAGCAGCTACACTGTAAGTGCCAGAGAGCTACATAGAGCCTGCCACGTCTTAATTTAGTGTTTAACGATTAAATAGCGCTTTGTTCAATGACTTACTACTACTAGCATGAAAAATATTAACCGGAGATTTGCTCTGCTTACCTAAAAAACAAAAAAACTACAATACCCATAAACTTCCGTAGTCTAATGCCTCAACGCTTATTGGTGGATTTGGTATCCAATCCCTTGGCAGATACGTGTCTCGCAACCAGAGCATCCTTCCGTCATGGCGTCTGTTTCGGCTAAATTCGTTGTTAACCTGCAAGTCATATCTGTTTTCTTCCTTTTGGTGCTATGTCTACCAACCGGAGGAGGACAAAAGAAAAAAGAGGTAACGTTTTAATGGTTAAAATGTGTTTTCCCCCCAGATAATATCATCATATTATTTGTGGAAGAGGTCTGCAGATGGAATCTTCCGGTGTTTACTAAGCTAGCGAAGTAACGAAGAGAAGATCTTTTCAATGACTTATTTGGATTTTTTTTTCGCTTTTATGCTGTAAATGATAGTCAGAATACATGAAAAATTAATAACACGTTTTGTAGAGAATGTATCCTTAGTAGGCACAGTCAGCTTTCCGACGGAAGCTGTAGTATTATGAACAGACATGGCAAGCTAAGGCAGGCAATGTTAAACTGTATTGTACAGTATCGTATACAATCCAATTTGACTGTGAAACTTCATCCTATACTATGTTCTATGTTTACACCGGCACTTGTTATCTTTAATGTTTGCTTTGCTCCTCCAATGTAGCTCCACTTTGGCAAACGCTGGGTTTATTTTGGAAATAGTGAGTGCGGGAAGTGGTATGCTTTACGTATCCGTAGCTTAACAAACTCTCGTATTAACTACTTCCTGGATTCGGGTTAATGTTTGCACCAGGACAGCTGTATTGCTCTGCTGTTGATGAAGTCCGAAAATGTCATGTAATTATTTTGTAGAAGCGATATATTGGTTTCTCCGGAAAGGGAAGTGAGGAGGAAATTACGGCTTCTTTGCTTTGTCTGGTTTGTCACTGCAATGATTTGAGCTGCTTGCTTTGCTAACTAATATGTCTACCGGCTTTCTACTAAATCAGCTTAAATGACTGATAAATATGTTTGTAATAGTGGTAATGTTCTCCTTCACATATAATTTATTGTTATAATTGCTTGCATCTGTCTATCAGTAATATGCTTACAACGAGTTTTTACCAGAAAAAAAAATCACAACCCTTATTGTAAAGGCCTAACAGTACAAGTGCAGTTTGCAACTTGTGATGTTTGATTTTTGTAATCGTGATTATTCCTGCTTTCATTTATTTGTTTCTTAATGCTGCAGTCTTTTTAAAAACCGTACATTTGGATCCATTGAAGGCAAACTTTAAAGACACATTACAAAACTCTCCGACCTTAAAACTCTGCGGACTCGTTTGAGATGGCACACACTGACATCTGTGATGTGCATTTCTGGAGCTATCACTGCCCAGAAGCAGCATCCTGAGGCAGGGAAAACGGAAATGTCAACTTCTGCCAAGTATGTTCAAGGGCTGGGACATACTTGCTGTTATTTTCCCTCATCTGTATGATGTAAGGTTCTGTGAAGGCTTTGCGCTGCTCTGTAAGACCTACCAGAGTCCTACATAAATACAAAATAGCAAATGACACGCTAACATTTCATTTCAATGTTACGTTAAATAAATATTAGCGTCATTTAATCAAATTACCGTGCATTTACCTTTACTGTAGTGTAAAAAGCTGCTGGTAATCCTACAGGTGCTGAAACATATTTCCTCGTCTCTCTGCAACGTTTTATGTCCTGCTTTACAGTCTGCTGAGCCGTCGTCCACAAGAACAGCTTGGTCTTTCTTCTAATAACCAAAAACAAAATTAAAAACCAGACAATGACATCTTCATCTGTTTGTTTGGAGGGAAAAAGTCTTCCTCTGTCCCACACTCTCCAGCAACTCACAGGGAACCAAAACAAAGCAGCACAAGCAAACACGTGGATGTGGTGTTACCGGGTTTTTGTTCCGTGCGGAAGTGGTGCTGATCTGTTGATGTGGTTCAGACATTATTTTTTATAGAAAATGATGATTACATAATTGTAGCGTCTAATACCGCGATTAATTGCAGAATCAAATAATTGTGACATCTCTAGCCCTAAGTCTGGTGGTAGTTGGTAATAAGGTGCCGCAACCAATAAAGTAATAACAGCCAGTAACATAAAACGTGCCCATAATGTTGCAGATTTGCAGTTTGCTTATCTTGTCATCCCATGGTCTAAAGAGGGTTATTAAAAATGGGTATGATGACATTATTGTTATTACATTATTGGCTTTATTGAATTTAAAATGGACAATATTATTACGTTATTGACGGGTATTATGTTATTGGCTTTTATTGCATTATTGATCGTTATAAGTTGCCTTTCATCTTCTTAGTTTGGACATTGTCTAGTTGACATATCACTCACCTAAACACCTGAAATCGATTTAGTTGATGACAACTTGGCTCCAAACCGAGCAGTGAATTGAACAGCTTTACATGTCTGTTTTGCTGTTCTTCATGCTTTATATTTCTTTTACAGATTAGATACATGCTGATCTGTAAGTCAAATATGTTTGTGGTTATTTTCAGTTTTATTCTTGTTATTTGTGGGTAGAAGACTTCAATTGGAACTAGGCTATATAACATGTGTACAGTGCCAAGGGTTGAATCTGAATCCCCCTGAATGAATTAATGCAGGAGAAACTTGACTCTCAATCACATTATAAGACTGTTTTATCCCACTTTTGAAAAATGTATTCAGTGTGATTTCACATAGGCATGAACTAACACATTTATATGTATTTCAAAAATTTAGTTTCAATAGGACAAAAACAATCATTTCACTTTTCTTCTTTTTCAGTATGTTAATATGACGTTCAAGTACAGCAACAGGAAGATAAACTTCTCTGGGTCTGTGACTTTTTTTTCTTGAAAATTAAAAAAAAAACACTTTGATAGATATTTCTGTAAACTGTCAATTTCCATGTAAGACAGACAAAAGGACTTGTCTTAAATATCAAATAAATTGATGTTCATAAATTTTGTGTTGGTGTTCCTTCCATTAAGGACATATCACATCTACCAGTGTAAAAGATTTAGTTTGCAACTCTATTGGGGGACTTAAACTAAGGGCTGGGATATACTTGCTGTTGGCGACGCGTCCGTGTACGTATAGAGCCCTATGAAATCCGCAATCACGGAATCGCAGACAGAATCGTGGAATTAGACATTAAAAACGGAGTTCATCATAAACGCGGAATATCACGGAACAGAGCAACAATTTGCGTAAAATATTTTTTTTGGGTTGTTTTTTTTAATAAAAAGGAACGTTTCACTCAGAAAAATGCTCCAAGCGGGTCACTAAAGCTGTGGTCTTTGTGTGCTATACTCTCTCCACCTACCTGCCTCAATGCAAACATGCTGAAACGGCCGCCTGAGACACCGGCTGACACTATGAAACTCCCGGCTCATCCCCAGTTTCTCCACGACTTTTGTGTTTGGCAATGTAATGTTCTGCAGATTTTTTCTCATATTGAATGTGACATTGTTTTGTCTCAGTTTTTATTTGCAATGAAAAAATTTAACTATAACAACGCAGTAAATATCGGCTATTTGACTTTTTTTCTCTCCTTTTTGTGCAGAACCTGCAACAATCTTTTAAACTTGCCATTTAACCCCTTCTACCTCTCTATAGTCCCTTAATTTGCTATTCAGGGGTTTTATTTGATTCAGAGGTAGCTGTGCTTAAACAAAAAGTCATTTAACGTCCCTGGTATCTGCTGTTCTCTGCTCCTAGATCACAAAAACCAGCAGTGGAAAAACGTCAATTGCTCCCGCTGTGTGGCAGTGTTGAGCGAATCCCAGCATGTTTTTCACAATAAAGTAAACCCCGGTGCCTGATTAGTAAAATTCTGATGTCAACAAAAATATATATATTTTCACGTGCGACCCGCCCGCACTAGATCAATATTCCCTTGCACCCATACCATGAAATTTAATGATGTAGTTTTTTTGCGGGTTTCCCCTACTCTGCTGGTGAGGACTGCCTATACAAACACAAACAATGGCATTTTTTTGTATATTCTGTAGGATGAAAAAGTATGATTTGCCTTTGTAAGACAAAACTAGTGCCATGTTTTTGCCTTAAATATGTTTAAAAGTGTGAAAGCATTAAAATTTTCAGTTATAAGTGAATAAAATGTCTTTATTTCATTACTTTATACATTGTGTTGGGCTTTAATTTGCAATAAATGCTAAAAATGGTATTCTTAAATATTAAAAAACACAGAAAATGGAAAGAATTTTAATTGAATTTTGGAAAAAAACTGATTTCATAGGGCCTTGTATGTATCATGGCTGCCGCGCGTTTCTAGCGTCTGTTTGACACGTAGGCCGCTCGCGTTGATGCGGGGTAACGTGTTGCGTGTGCGAGTTGCAATATTGCCTTGAACGCTAGTGGTGCTCATGCACGATTTTGGTCAAAGGGCTGCACATATGTGTACATCAGCCGCATATACCACCTCTGACGGCGACAAGACCTTTTCTTTTTTGTTTCAACAATAAAAGTAAAATTATCAAAATTCTTCCTCGTTGACAAAGTCCATCTTCAACACGAGCTCTTTGCTGTTAGCGAAAAAAAGCCCAGAAACATAATACAACCATTAGCTTGACACTTTCAGAGTACAAGCACTGTCTACTCCCCCTAGCGGTGTCCTCCAGTATCGACCGCTTTGGCTGCGTTGTGCCTTCGTCTTTTGCAGCAAGTATATACACAGACATAGCAGTACATTGACGTGTACGCTTGCGTACACAGCGAGTATATCCCAGCCCTAAGAGATACCATGTCATCACCTTTCTTGTGGGCTGACTTTGCAAATGAATTAAACATTTATTGAAGATATTAATTGTTGAGTGAGTAAAAGAATGGGGAATTGGAAAAATACATGATAGGTGAACGGGTATTTGAATGGGCAAAGAATTAAACGTGTGAACAGAAGGATGCACATAAAGTAGACTGAGTGAAAGAATTGATGATGAGCAAATAGACAGATTAACCATTGATGAAAAGCATATGAATGTGAGCAAATGTATGAATAATTGACAATGGCATATTTGCCAAGTTTGCTGTTAAGAATTAACACCCTGATTAGGTTTTTTGAAATAAGGGAAATTATTAGCCAGTCTGCATTGACCATTGAGCAAAAAAAAAAAAAAAAAATAACAAACTAGAAACCTTATTTGGACTTCAAGTTATGGTTAAGTGCAGTTTGGACGTTTCAGTTTAGTTTCCCAAGTCACATGACCTACTCTACTCCCAGGTTACACCAGACATAGAGGTTATTGCGTAAGTTATCATTCCTGGCTTAAATACTAAACAGCTTGGATTTACTGGTATTTTGAGCTGCAGAATGACCAAGCTGGCACTTTGATTACAAGTGGGACTCTAGTCTGTAGCATATCTAGTAGGGATTCACCGAAACAACACGGCCCAAACAGATGTTGAGATGAAGCGAGCATAAAACATGGCCAACATGTCTGATGTGTGGACGTATTTCAGTATATATGAGAGAGACCCACTGATATTAATACGTTTTTGGAGATGGAAAAGCGCAGAGTGCAGAAAAAAGGCGTCTGCATCAGATGAGGAGCATCCACCCTCGTTGTCTGATATGTTCATTGAGATCCTGCAGGAGAGGGCCTCAAATAATGATAGGAATGCTATTCTGTTCTTATTCATTACATGTGACTATGAGACGAGTTTATCTTCTAATAGACTTTTTTTTTTTTTTTATTTGACAAAAATGTTTATTATTTCGGTGTTTGGTTTCCTCAATTTCGGTTTTCGCTGTCGGCCAAGAATTTTAATTTCGGTGCATCCCTTATATATAGTGTACAATATAGAATAGAATTTTGTATTTGGATTGCAGAAAATATTATTAATCCAAGACAAAACTGTGAAAAAACTGACTGAAACCATAAGGAACAATCACAAAGACACAGAGACAAAGACAGGTAAAGGTGGGAGGCAGATAAGCAGTCAAGGCCTATAACCTACAGGACCTCTGTGGGTACAAGTTCACTGCAAGGAACACTGTGTGGCAGTAACTTATGATGACAGTACTTGCTGATGTATAATTAGCACTTGTCTATTAATTACTTCATGTTGAATATGTTTGGACAGAGGCTCCACGTCTGTCAATCACTTGTTTTAGATTAAATAATACACGGTTTTAGAATTTGATAAAACTTATGGTAACAGACTTGTAGTCAAATCCAGTGATGTTACTTTCCCCAGGAAGCTATGCCTGCATAACAAGGTTGTTTCTGTTGTTTTCTGATTATGATCAAATCTTAATGGCTTAAAATAATTAATAATCCTGTTTGACATAACTCTTAAACAGCCATTTTATTTTAAATTTATCCAGATCAGGGACAGTTTTTCATTACTTAATGATTGACGGGATCATTTTACATAGAGCTGAATTTCAACCAGTTCATCAGTTTCTCTGAAATTTGAGCACCAATTGGTTAAACATTTGGCTTGTTTCTTTTTCCCTTGGGGAATCCTAATTTAGTTTGTGCTGCCTGAAAGATCTGAGTGGGACTATGTACGAAATAATGGGCAGGACACAAACACACACACATATAGACATACTTTCAGTGAGCCACAGTAGAGATATTGAAGGGTTATAATGTGAGAAATGTGCTCTTGCGGTCGCCTGCCCGGGGCCATGATAGAGGAGGTGGAGGAGACAGAGGAAGATCTTATTTTGCTGGAAATGGACAAAATGTTGATGCAGCACTTTGTATTCATCTCACCAGTTTCTTCTCTCCCTCACTGCCCTTTTGTTTGGCGCTGGCCAGTGTATGCTTTGACTTCAACTGTAGGGATGAGTAACATACTAAATGTTTCTCTGTCAGGATATTATTTAAAATGGAAATATTCAAATGTGTCTTAGATAAGCATCCCATGGTTTGCTATAATACTTTTTCGCACATTTCTCTGTTAATCATAGGGGTGTAGCGGTACGCCGAAATCACGGTTCGGTTCTTTTTCAGTACAGTAAGGGAACAAAATGTGAAAACTAATTATTTTTTGTGTAAACAGGAACATGTATTAATAACATTTAAAATTAAACAAAAATTTAAAAAAAAATTGCCAATAAATTATTCTTAAAGAAATATCTGACATAAATAGAGATAAATCTCTATTTTAATGGACAAAATAGTATCAGAATCTCCGCACTACATATAAGGAAGGGAGGGATGTTTCAAGAGAAAAATAAAGATAATTCACTCAAACTTGTACGATTATTAATTTAATCCACAAATACATAATTTCTTTCAAAAGGAAAACTTTAATTGTATGTATGTTGTAAAAGATAAAGTAACATATGATTAGATGCAAGGCTGACATGTTTGGTTAATAAAACAATTCCTTTAATTGGCAGTTTTCAGAGTGTGCTTCCATCCACATATGGAGGCGGCGGGTCTACAGGGAAAATGGATCTTGTGTCGATCACAGCTCGACACAAGTCCGACAGACCGGTTTAGTCTGATCTACCCGTCTATTTTCCATTAACATACTTCACTAGGAAGCCGAAGTGCTCCCAAATGAGATTTTAACCCCGGAAGAGGGTCTTCAAGCTCTGGTTTCTCTTTAAAACTGTCACTAGCCATAACGTCCGCTAGCCAGAGGCTATAGTGCAACGCATTTACTCTTCTGTGTGGAAACTTAGGTACACCTCTGTTCCGTACCATAAAAATCTGAATACTGACACACATACTATTATACCCGTAGTTAATCATTATATTCAAAATGACAGCTAGACTGAGTTTGTGGCCTTTGTGCTATAAAAGTTTTTTTCTTTTTTTTTAAAGATAAAAACGATGAAATAGTGAGTGAGAGAAAAAAAGAGTGTATTAGAATGGGGAAACAGAGAAGTTCATTAGAAAGTTTGGCATTTGTGAAGAAAGAATGAAGGAAATAAAAATAAATGAGGGTGGCTGCACTGGAATCTCTGTTTTTAAAATGCTGCTATATGCCACTCAGGTAGAGGGAAAAATATCATGTAGAGAGAAAACATATTTATATCCCTTCAATACGCCCTCGTTCATCACCTCAACTCTTCTGGATATTATAGGTGGTGGTGTGTTTCTGTCTTAAGGCTGACCACAGCACAAAGAAAAACCTGCGTAAGCATTTCCTGTACCTAGGCATGTGGAGTCTGGGGAGGTAAGAAAAAAAGTCTTAGACTGTTAGTCTGAAGCAAGAGTAATATCCAGAGAGTTATATCTAGAGAGAGATGTAGATTCCAAAGTAGTGTGCTTGGTACCACCAAGGGACCAGTCTAATAAGTGGATCAGAATAATAAAAGCCTGCTACCTCTGCCCACCGAGGCCCAATAAAAAACCGTAGCAGACCCTTTGGGGCATAGCCAAAGTCACTTGCAGGCTGGAGCCTATGAAGCTTAACACTGTAAGCAGTTTTGACTCTTTGGTTTCTGACTGACCAGGTCGTTGGAGCATAAACCATAGCCCGATGATTTTCTGTTCAACAATGAGTCTTTTTGCCCATGGATTCTATAGTACCCACAGGAACAGAGAAAAAAAACAGCTTTCCCCAAATTATTCTCGGCATGAATGCACATTTTTAGTTTTGACATTTAAATGCATACAATGCGGTCCTTTCCAAAGTACACAGAGCTCAATGAAGGGTGTAGAATAAAGGCGCAGTAAACTGTAAAAGGGAGAACATGGTAGAAAAAATAATCTCAGTTTAAAAATCCTCTGTGGTCTTTTTATTATTCCCAGTTAAATATTTCTTGTTAATGTTTGGCAAATCATTGCATCTTATTATAGCTTGATTTTCACAGCATCTCGAATATTTGCCAAACATCTGCGCGCAGTATTAATAAAGATTGGAGAAAATGAATTGGGTTAAGTGTGTGATATAGCCTTTTGGAGAAGTCATGCTTTAATTTGCTGTTTAAAAAAACAACACTTTAAACAGCCTGTTTTCATGCTGTGAAGGGAAGGGAACATGGATTCAGGTTCAGTCTTGCTGTTTAGGTGTGTGAAGTTATTATGAACTAAGTTAATTGTGTGGCATGCATATTTTGTAAAAGTGTGTCAAAATCCTCTATATAATTTTAGGCACCATATTGAGTTTGAATTTAGTATAATACTATCACTGTTTGCATTCTTGCATTTTACTTTTACTGCTTCATTAGTTCTTATTATCTTTTCTACATTACAGTGTTTGTTGTTCTCTGCCTTTGTCAATTTACCTTTTGTTGAAATGTGTCTTTTCTTCTAGTTTTCCACCCCTCTCTATTATCATGCATATACACCAGAGCTGAGTCTTAGGTGATGTGTGTGTGTGTGTTTCATGAGTGAGAGAGATGAATATTTTGCCCAATCGCTTTTTTCCCATACACCAGTTAAACTCCAATTGTGGCTTAAAAAGCAACACTTTGCACAGTGAAGTGTTTCACAGCTCTCCCAGTAAATTCAGGGGTGATTTGTTTTGATCTCGCTCATTAACCGTAGTTATCTGAATTATTGATGCACTCGTGTCAGCCCTGCTTTCTCAGTGACTGATGGCCTGTGTTCCCATGTCATTTTCCTTCCCTGTTATTCCTCCCTTTCCTCCACCTTTTCTCCTCCCATTTCTATCAGATATGTAGCTAATTTTTACAAGTGGCAAAAAGATTTCCATCTCCTGCTCCCTGAGTATGTCAGTTTCACTTTGTTTATGTGTGGCCCTGTGACATTTTGATAATTATATGGCGACTTGAAGTTTTTCCTCTCCTCCACATTCTTTGGGCATTTCTGTAGCTAATTTCTTGGCGAGCCATGTAATATCTGAGAGGGTTGAGGGCATTTCTTTGTTGCTCTAAACAATGATTTCCCAATGCCATTAATCACAGATGTAGGCACCCTTTTGATTTTCTTTTTTCAGGTATTTGCCCATGAATTATTTAGCTTATGCGGGAGTAATTCACCAAAGTTCCAGTAAAACGTGCTTTGCTTTCTACTAATCTAAATGTGTTTGTAATCGAGTATGTATTATTCATTAATACCTTTGGGTTCGGGGTAGCATCATATACCTATCACGTCATGGAACGAGACTGAACAGCTGCAATCACATTATTGTTAAAGGGGACATATTATGCAAAAATCCCTTTTATAAGTCCTTGGAATAGTCTCTTACAATGTTCTAAGTCACGAAC